>JASCZI010000003.1:149861-176106 GCA_036250425.1 Stylosanthes scabra
CTTAAGGGGAAAGAGAGAGGATATCTTTTCCAAACTCCAAAATTTGCTTGTTGAGGTCACAGGAGATAAGTACAACCTTTTTATGGTGGAGGAGCCTGATGCAGACAGTCCTGATCCTCGTGGTGGGCCACGTGTTAGCTTTGGTTTGCTGCGGAAGGAGGTTTCTGAGCCGGGGCCAACAACACTTTGGCAATATGTCATTGCATTTTTGTTGTTTCTTCTAACTATTGGTTCCTCAGTGGAGCTGGGAATTGCATCTCAGGTAGGCTGGTTATTGATACCATTTGAACATCATGTGTTTATTGGTCAATGTTTGTGAACATTCTACTCCTGAATTCTTGCTAAATGTTTATTAATTCCATCAATGTCATGGTATTTTCTTCTGTCACTTACATATCTTTTGTTGATATTGTGCTTTTGATTAATCAGATAAACAGACTTCCCCCAGAAGTTGTGAAATACTTGACAGATCCCAATGCAGTTGAAGCCCCTGATATGCAGCTACTATTTCCATTTGTTGAGTCAGCATTACCTTTAGCATATGGTGTATTGGGTGTTCTTCTTTTTCATGTAAGCATTCATGTTAAATTTGTTTACATAATTGCAACAGACAATCTTCTCCAGTGTTACATTGGAGTGTGTTTTATTCTGATCATAGGCTGATGTTTTGCTTTTACTATTCGTACTTTATTCATCCTAGAAACGTGGGTTCTGAATGATTTAACTAAATCTCTGACTTTTCGCTGTTGGCCTATGCAAGTAAACATTATATTGGTTCAAATAATTTGTGCAGGTTTGTTTGCAATTAAGATGAAGCCTATAGTGATAAAGTACAAACAAGTTATGTTGAATTTTCTTGGCATGGTAATAACTAATAATTGATATTAATTGTGATATTATGCTGGTGACTTGAGTCGTAGACTAATACTCCACCTCATTAACTATTAACCTAGTTATAAGTTGTTAACTAAAGATCTTATTATCTTCAATGCTATTATGCATATGTTGCAAGGATATGTCAGTCAGTCAAGAATTATTGTAAGCATGTCGGCTGATTGACTGTTAATGCATGAAAACTGGTTAAAAATATCAATTATTTGGAGATTCAGAACACCTGCTTTGGTGCAAGTAGTTGTTAATCTCAAAATCTGTACAAGTAGAATACTTGCCCTTTGCCATAGCCTCATAGGTCAATTACATACATACATACCCTTTTATGCCAAAGGGCTCAAAGTATTACTCCATATGTTATATGTTTAGTTTTTTCTTTGTCCAATATCTTAGTATTGCAATTATTAACCTTTTCAGCTTCTGGAATCTTTGTATATTTTCCTCCTGATGGATATGGGTGTGTGCAGGAGGTTGGACACTTTCTGGCAGCTTTCCCTAAACAAGTGAAATTAAGCATTCCTTTCTTCATCCCAAACATTACTCTTGGTAGCTTTGGTGCTATTACTCAGGTAAGGTTATGGACTTTTTTGTGCCAATCAGTTTTACACCGAATTTGGAACTACTTCCTGAAGCTTTAGCAGTCCCATGCTTTGGTCTTAGGGGGTTTGTTTTCCCAATATTTTGCAGAAATCTGTAATATGTTATGCACAAAGGACTGGATGTGTGTAGATGCGAAGTGTTTCTTTAGTTTTCAATTAGAGCCATTGCAGTGTCTTATAACTGTCTATATTTATTGTTATTCAATATAAGAAATGTTATCATATATTACTCAAGAGTGAAATTCATTTCTTAAATTTAGGTATGCATCCAAGCGCTAATCCATGGTTGTTTATTGTAGTTCAAATCCCTACTTCCCGATAGAAGTACAAAGGTCGACATATCACTTGCGGGCCCCTTTGCTGGTGCTGTGTTATCTTTTTCGATGTTTACTGTTGGTCTTCTGCTCTCATCAAATCCAGATGCAGCAGGAGATTTGGTGGAAGTCCCTAGCATGTTGTTTCAAGGTTCCTTGCTTCTTGGATTAATCAGTAGAGCCACTCTTGGTTATACGTATGTCCCTCCCTGTACATGGTTTTTATGTTTACATGTATAATTAACTAAGTATAGGTCTAGTTTTGCGATCCTCTGTCAATTTAATTGCTATACTCCAGTAGATTATTACGCTTGGGAAATTTTCAAAATCAAGCTTTTTCTGTGTGGTATAAATTGACCACAACCCATCATTTGATTATGTAAATTAGAACTGATGCTTATGTATGGCATTTAGCTGGCCATAGCTGACATTGATACATTGTTACTTTTAATGTGCAGAGCAATGCATGCTGCAACTGTTTCAATTCACCCTCTTGTGATTGCAGGCTGGTATTGTGCTTTCCCTCCTGTACTTGACTTGTTTTCATTTATAGATCAAATCTCTTGTCAAATTTTGTTGTACCAAATACATAGATCAAATCTCTTGGCAAATTTTGTTGTACCAAATACTCAAATTATTCCATCAGATGCTTACCTTTTTTATGCTCATGATATTACAGGTGTGGATTAACAATACAGGCTTTTAACATGCTTCCAGTGGGTTGCCTTGATGGTGGAAGAGCTGTTCAGGTATCTTTCTTCACTTTTTGACTTTTTGATAGTGAAAACCTAAACCCTACACCAAAGGCTTGGTGTAGGAGCTGAAGGCAAGTCTCTGCAGAGTAAGACAGACTAGTTTTATAATATAATTAATACCGTGATATAGTTAGAGATAGATGTAAGAAAACTATGGGATATTAGAAGTGATCTAAATAAAAAATGGGTTAACATGGATATGATCCGTGGTAGCACTATTGCAGTGTTTCATCCGTATTATTGACCATACTAGAGGGCCAAGCTTAGTTGTTGGCACCTTAGTTATTTAAGATGACTAATGACAATTTCACACTTTTAGTCTGTATCAGTAAGAGACTTTTTAAGGAATCTCCTTAGTAAGTTGCCAGCAAGTCTCATTCCGTCTGCCATGGACACTAAGTAGTCAAGCGGGGATAAATAGTACTTTTTTTTGCCACTGGAGGTGATACATTGTCAAAATTCAAACCAGCTCACAGTTATGTTTTACCTGCACTTTTATAAAATTTTTAGAACCAAATACAGATGGAATCTGGATGCTTGTACTCAGGCATAACATGTTTTCTACTGGAAGATGTGAATTTATCCAATGACAGAGAGTAGGCATATTCTGTGTATTTCTCACACGTGAAAAACTTCTGTTCCTAATTGTTGTGCAAAATTATACTAAATGTTAGGTGAGCATTATGATTGAAGCCCTCAATAATGACTTGTGTTCTGCAGGGTGCTTTTGGAAAAGGTGCACTAATGGGCTTTGGCTTGACCACGTATACATTGCTTGGGTTAGGGGTGGTATGTTTGATCTCTTTCTTTTAGATTAAACAAAGCATTCGCATAATCAAACCGAAGTCTGAGCTTTGACTTTTGAGAAAATAAGTTGTTTTCTTTCTATTTTCCCATTCTCAACAGATTGGCGGACCTCTTTCGCTTCCTTGGGGACTTTATGTCATATTATGTCAGGTATCAATTTAGTTTTATTATGTACTCAATTCTAGTTATTCATTTGGAGAAACTCACAAAATTGTCTCTTAATTTCTGGTTGGACTTGGTTATCACATTGGTTTTTTTTTTTTTTTTTTTTCTTTTCTCTCAAATCAATTGTTAAAAGACACAATTAGTGAGTTTCTTAAAATGAGTTGCAACTCACGTGAGTGAATGTAAATAACATTGTATGCATATGTGTCTTCTCAGTTAGAAGGAAATGATGAAACTAACTTATAATCAGTCTTGAGCTGAAGAGTAGTTATATTTGTTTATATTTTGTTTGTTTCTGAGGAAGTGAAATTTTATTTGCAGAGGACACCGGAGAAACCTTGCTTAAATGATGTGACAGAGGTTGGAACATGGAGAAAGACGCTTGTGGCGGCTGCTATCTTTCTTGTAGTCTTCACTCTTCTACCTGTTTGGGATGAGCTTGCAGAAGAACTTGGTATAGGTCTTGTAAATGTACTTTGATGGTAAAAATGGGTAGAGTAAAGCTTTTTCTTTTCTTTTTTTCTTATTATTATTATTACTTTTTTCAATTGAGCAGTTAATTATATATAGGTAATTGAAGTCATCACTAAAGCAGAGCCTAATTCAAACAATTCAATACGATTCCTCGTGTTAAAATCCATGTTGACAGTTTCTTCCAAATAATAAATGAAATGAAAATGTATATGGCATTCATGTTGATAAATTTACATATTGATAAATATCTTAATTTACGCGTACAAGATGTTCATAACGGCTCAACATAGCAACTTCATAGGCTTGTTACACATCTATCCGGTAGTGTCGTGATGGAAATGTTGACTCTGCCTACGATGGAATTGGAGAGCTTCCTCGTCTTTCGTTTGTTGGCCAAGAGAGTACATATCTGGCTTCTATGATCTCTGAATTTATATTTGCCTTTTATATATTACATTAGGAATATTAGGTGTATTATAAAATCAATTACTAGTATAAAATATGTTAGAATAGAAATTTCATAGTTAAAATGAGTTAAATAATACATATTAATATATTATATACAAATGCACAATGAGTAATTTTAGTGATTAATTTTTGTATACAAATAATATTTTTTATATTATTTTTGTACATTTCTTTTGCAGCATTATACTTGTTATTTTCTTTAGGAATGTACTGTTGAATTAGAATCTCATACAAATAATCTTTAAGAAATAGTGTAATTAAACCCTTAGACCAATAAAGATTAATTTTTTAGCTGGAGATATAAGTGATAAAAATTGATAAGTGGATCCTAAAAATCAGCAACGAAATCAGTTTTGTTGATTATAACATAAAATTTCACTAAATATAAATTCCCCAAGGAGTTATCAGTTTGAAAGATTTGCTCCAATCTAATCTCAAATCTGAAGTATTTCTTTATTTTAATTTTAACCCTGTTTTATACTTAAATAAATCTAAGAACAAGATAAGTGGAGAGTAAAGAAGGGATCCTAAGGCTCAAAGATAGAACTAACAAACTAACAAGAATTTTATACGGAATTACGGATAGAACCTTTTACCAACAACCCTTGAACCCAAACACTATTCAGCCTTTACAGAGCAAGCAAACAAAACAGAACTTGCAGCTGCTTGGATGAAAAGCATGAACGATATCCTTCCTCTCGAGCTGATCCAAGCAATCTTACTGAGGATACCTGCCAGACATCTATTCCCTCTCAAGCTTGTGTCTAAGCTATGGCTCTCTCTCATCTCCAATCCTAATTTCATGGAATTGCATCTTCAACGCTCTTCGGCACTCACTCCTCCTAAATTCTTCTTCGCCAAGAGCACCGAGCAAGCTCGCTTGGTTGACCTACATGCACTAATTAACGAAGATGCTACCATTGGCGCTGCAATAAAAGATGTCCCTATCCCTTTTGGGAAGAAGAAGAAGAAGAAAGGCTGTTTCCGTACTCAAGTTCTTGGATCATGCAGAGGATTTGTATTCTTACACTATGAACCGCATTTTATCCTATGGAACCCCGTTACTGGATACCGCAAACAAATATCACATCGTTGTGATTTCAAGAAAGGTGTTTGTCTTTTTCGGGGTGCCATTCTGTATGGTATTGGTTATGATGCATCAAAAGATGATTACTTGGTAATTTTCGCTTCGAAAGGAGACTGCATTGATTGCTTTTCCGTGCGAACCAATTCATGGATCAAGATTGATGTTGCAACCCCCATACCCTTGACAAAGCACACGGTAATAAGACCTGAGGGGTTGTTCCATAACGGAGCTATACATTGGTTGACTTGTCAAAATAAAAATTATGAAGCTTTTCTTACATTTGATGTGAAACGAAGGAGTTTCTCAAAGATACCTTTGCCTGAAGAAAAACCAATAGGCTATTTCTCATATGATCTAGTGATATTAAGAGGGTGTCTAGTCTTGTATTTCTTAAGCGCCGTAACCAGAAGAATTCAGATATGGATGATGAAAGATTATAAAGTGCATTCATCTTGGACTTTCTATGAGACTCGTGACAAAAACATGTTTCATTGCTTCAAACCTCTGGGCTTGTCCAATGGCAGTGATTTTATTATGCTATATTCCGACCATAGCTTCTCTAAGTATAGTGTTGAAGGAGAGTTGCTCCAACATTTTCAATACTATCATGATACGAATGGGCAAAGAGTACGTAACGCAACATATTTAAGGTACACTGTGTTCACGGAGAGCCTCGCCACTCTCCCCTGTGACGGTGACAAGAAGAAATGGGCAAAGAGTACGTAATGCAACTATTTTTTTGTGATTTAATGCTCACCTTAATTAGTTTATTTTGCTTGCTAACGTGTGTTTTGAACATTGATGATACATGAATTTGGATTTAACAATGCTTTAAGAATCTTAGATTTAATCCTTATATTGCTTCCTGCAGTCAGATCTCGGTGGCGTGGGTTTTGCCGGAGGATCTTTTCTCGCAAGAGGTCAAACAACCAGAGAGAATAAGGGGCAATCCAACTTATTAGATATAGAAAAAATTGTAGTGTTAGCAAATTAGGTGGAAAAGGCTTCAAGCTAAGAAATGACTTTAGCTTTTATTTTCCTTTGAAGTTTGGATTTTTTGTGTGGAAAGTTTTGATTTCTTCGAAATGAGGTGGTTTAGACCTCGAGCACACTTTCGAATAGGATTTATAAACAAGTATTGTTTGTAATTCCAAAAGGAAATCAGGCTGAAATTGTGATGGTTCTATTAATTTTTCTACTCTTTGAAAACATATTGTAAAGTTAGGTGCCTTATAAAAAAATGTACGTGAGCATTGGTCTTATACTATTACCATGTAGGTAGTATATACTTATTTTAAACTTTTTATATTAAATTCATTAATTAGAAAATAATACTAGTGTAGGCTATAAATTCAATAATTCTAAGTGAATAAATTATTTCAGCAACCAAATAAAATAATTCATGTGCCTTTTACACGTTGTATTTTGCGCCGCATCAGCACTCATTCCTCCTCCTTCGGCCTCCTCTTCTTCTTCTTTCCTCCATATATGTGAGCTTCTTCTCCACGTCGATGTCATCATTGTAATTGTCAACTTCTTCTTCTTCTTACGATTTTCTTCCTCTTCTTCTATTTGAAGTTTGAATAAATTCAACATTAATTGCTTACTTTTGTTCTACTTTTCAAATTTTCAGATTTGTTGTGTATCTATTTTGATGCATTATTGCTTTCTATTTTCGATGCATTATATTTTATATTTCGGTGCAGTTTTTGAGTTTTACATGATTTCCTTAGTTTGATTGTGTTTTTCGTTTTTTCGGTACATTATTGCTTTCTATTTTTGGTGCATTGTGCTTTATATTTCGGTACAGTTTTTAAGTTTTACATAATTTCTTTATTTTGATTGTACTTTTCGTTTTCGGTGCATTATTGTTTTTTATTTCGGTGCATTATTGCTTTATATTTCAGTGCAATTTTTTAGTTTTACATGATTTCCTTAATTTGGTTGTGCTTTTTTATTTTTTCAGTGCATTATTATTTTCTATTTCGACGCATTGTTGTTTTATATTTTAGTATAATTTTTTAGTTTTACATGATTTTCTTAGTTTAATTGTATTTTTTATTTTTTCGGTGCATTATTACTTTCTATTTCAGTTCAATATATAAAGAAGAAAAAGAAAAAGATAATGATGCAGACATGAAAGTAGAAGAAGGAGAAGAGCACATTAAATAGAATTATTTTCTTGGAGTTAGTTAGTCAAATTACTTGATGAACTAGAATTGTTGAAAAACCATAAGACTTTGGCTCATCTGGTCTGGTGATATTAAGAAGGTGTCTAGTCTTGTATTTCTTAGGCAAATCAGACACCATAATTCAGATATGGATGATGGAAGATTATAAGGTGCATTCATCTTGGACTTTCCATGAGATTTGTCACAGATGCATGGATCCTTGTCGTTGCTTGAATCATCGGGGCTTGTCCAAGGGCAGTGATTTCGTTATGCTACATACCAACGGTAAGATCTCCAAGTATAGTGTTGAAGGAGAGTTGCTCCAACATTTTCTGTACATTCGTTTGCATATTCGACATTCATATTTAAAGTACACTCTTTACACGGAGAGTCTCGCCACTCTCCCCTGTGACCGTGACAAGAAGAAACGGGCAAAGAGTATGTAATGCAACTATTTTCTTCTGATTTGCATATCTTTGTTTATTTTACTTATAACTAACGTGTGTTTTGACCATTATTGATGATGAATTTGGATTTAACAATGCTTTAGGAATCTAAGATCTAATCCTTGTATTGCTTCCTCCTGCAGCCAGGTCCCGGTGGCGTGGGTTTTGCCGGAGGATCTTTTCTCGCAAGAGGTCAAACAACCAAAGAGAATAAGGGGCAATCCAACTTATTAGATATAGATGTTATTCTATTTTTTTCAATAAATTGTAGTTGTAGTGTTAGCAAATTAGGTAGAGAAGGCTTCAAGCTAAGACACTTTAGTTTTTATTTTCCTTTGAAGTTTGGATTTGTGTGTGGAATGTTTTGATTTCTTGGAGGTGGGGTGGTTTAGACCTCAAGGACTTTCGGATGACGAATATATATATTCCATTCCTATTTGGTAAGTTTTGCACATTGATTTTAAGAATGTGTGTTCGGAGGATGTTGGATCAATATGTGCATGGGAACCAAGGCTAGCTCACCGGATCACTATTTTGAGTACTTGAACTGAGATTTGGAGTGTTGGTAGACATGGACTGAAACTAAAATTTCAGATTGTGACCGAAATTTTAATAACTTTTTTTTTTACCTAAATACCTCCACTCAATATTAAAGTTTACAATATTAACATTTGTCATTCTTCCATCAACTAAATTTTAAACCAAATATAACAATAAATTTAATTAAGTCTCATCTCTCAATTTCAATTCTCTCAGTTTCGTTCTCTCTTCTAAACGCAATCTAAAATTCATGAGGCAGTTGCTGTTCCCTCCACGGATACCTATATGCCTTAAAGCTTTCTCCTTCTCCCAAACTAGTTATCTCACCTTTGATCTCTCCAAGCTGGAGCTCCTTGTCTTTGAATATTTTCGAGTCGTTCTTATGACTTGGTTGATTAATTACAAAATGCATATTCAATATCCATCTGTCGCTCCTTTTGTAGTTGCACGGTTGCACCAACTAATTTGATCATTGATTTACAAGCTAAGTTCTATAAATTAAGAAAGCTAGGGAAAATTGACATCAGTTATCAGGGATGAATAGGATGCCTTGAATTATTCATCATCTAGGAGAACCGCAAAGATGAAGCCATGAAGGCATTAGATATTGGAGTTGCTTGGATGACATAATGCATCAACAGTTGTTTCTTACATCAAACATGAGAAGACCAGAATATTTTTATTTTAAACAATCAAAAAATCAACTGCTAATATATAATACATGTCAAAATATAAAATATACGTATATTTATAAGTAACCAACAAAGATTCAGTCAATATCAATCTAAAATTGGAGTTGTTTTAGGTTTTGCATCTTCTATAACTTTCATTATGGATATTCTATAAACAGTGGTTACAAATGTTATATTTTTTGTTGGCTGATTTGTTGGTTAAAAAATTATTAGTTACCTATACTTTTTCTTTCTAAAACGACGAATTTTAGTAAATATCTTTTTTTTATTTAATTTTTTTCCTATATTTGACCCATTGTTCTTTTGTTTTTCCCCTGATGAATTATAAATTATATTTTGTTGTTTATATCAAAAAGAAAAAAATTTTTATTAAACTTATTTTGTTAAATTTGAGTTACTATCAAAACTAGAAATAAATAAATAAATCAATTCAATAAAAATAATTAATAAGTAATGATAATGTATTTTATTAAACTAATCAATTAATTAATTATATTAAATTGATGAATGTTAGTTTACTAAATGAGTGAAATTATATTAGTGTCATTGTTTTGTCTTAAAAATATTAGTTAAAAACTTAAAATAAGAAAGCATATTAGCTGTCTATTAATTAATATTATGTTTTTAAAATTATATAATATCTCTTTATTTTAACTCTTAAATGATCTTATTTATAATTGATACATGTATAGGGTGAGTTTAAAACTCATTTATAATAGTTTTTAAAATAATTTAGAAAGTTAGGTAGTTTACTATAAAAAATAAAAAAAATATGTAATCACTATGCAAATTATTAATGACATAGTATCTCTTTCCTCTTTTGAGTATTCGTCTATGGAATTATCTTCTTCTTCCTCTTATTATTCCCTAATTTCCCTCAATTTTTACAATTCTCTTCTAATCTCTTCCTAATTTCTACAATTCTAACCTATAGGAGATCTTACTCCTATCATTTGGTGCTTTCATTGCTCACCATGCCAATCTACCATGATTACCATGGTGATTCAAAGAGTTCAAGCATGGGATAAGATCCAGATCAGCCTCAAATGTTGGCTTCCAAGCTATCAACCAATTCTCTCCGATTCTGTGGTAGTTTCATCCTTGCTGAGTGATCAAAACCAGAAGCTGAATTGTGCAGATTTTGAGCAAATATGTGGCAGAGTAATTACAACCATGAATGAAATCATCCAAGAAGACGAAATACCAGATCCAGAAATTCAAGCACAATCTCAGAAAATTCAAGTTCAACATTCACCAACAAAATCATCAGATCACAAAACAGATCCAGATCCAAAAATTCAAATATCAGGATGTGAAATCAGTGAAGGAGATGCAGCAATGGTTCAAAATGCAACAGAAGTTACAGATCCAGCACCAATTCAACAATCAAATCCAGAAAATCCATCAGAAATTAATGAAGACAAATTTGAAGTTCAATATTCAGATTCAGGTATTTCAAATTTAGAGAATGGAGCATCAAAAATTTCAGAAATCACAGCAAGCACAACACCACAATTCAATTCAGAAAAGCAAAATAAATCAGATTTTCAGAGCCAAAATGATGAAGATGGCGATGAGTTGGATGTGAGGACACTTTACCAAGAATTGGCAGATCGGAACGCCACGGTTGTGGTAGAACGGCCACCTCCAAAACCGCCGGATCTACACTCAGTCGCGGTGGGTGAGGGTGAACCAGGATCGTCAGTGATCAAGGCAGAGGGACGGTCGCGTAGGCCAGAGAACTTGGAGACGGTGACTGCGATTCACAGCAGTGCCGAGGACGGCGCCGTCGCGAAGGGAAATGTGGATGACGACACGACAGATCTGAAACACAGCGGCTGTGTTGGTAACGGCACCGGCGCAGCATCCCGGAGCGCCGATGTCGGCGCCTTCGCGGATGACAAAGAAAGTCTGACCGAAGGAGTGGTTATCGGCGCCGAGGGCAGCGCCTCCTTGACTGGTACAGTGAAGAACCTCCACTATGGCGACGGAGATCGGCGCACGAGCGGTGGACAGAAGCGTCCACGCCGGCGAGTTTTCCCTTTCTTCGGGAAGCCGCCGATTCTCTTGGCGGTTGTGCTTCCCTGGAATCGAGGCGGAGGGAGACCCACTGGCGGTTGGTTCTGCGGCTCTATGACGATGATGGAGAGGCGAAGCAACCGATCGGATCGGAGGGAAATGGAACCGGGTATGACGGCAACCAATTCTCTCGATGGAAGGGAGGGGTTCCTCTCGGTGGCGGAGGGGACTAGTGGCTTCTCTCACGCCATCGGCGGCTGGTGTATCCCAGGGCCGGCGGTGGTGGAGCTCGCTGAAGCATGGTGGAAGCAGGTGGTTGGTAGCCTCTTTGATGGAGTCTCTTTTCTGCTCCATAGTGAGAAAGAGAACCAAGGCAGAATGGGAGAGGGGAGCATAGGGTTGGGTGACCCTAACCTTAATGAGCCTGGCCCAATTCGAAAAAGGAGCCTTGGGTTTTCCGAATGTGTTTTAAATTTTGGACCCAACATCTTGTGTTTTATTATGTTTGTGGGCTTCAATTTTTTCAATGGAATCCTGGCGGCCAAATTTTTTTTTGCTAGTAGTATAGAATTACCTATTAGTTTTATTAATTGTAATTAGGATTTATAATTTTATTAATTTTTGTTAAATTTTTTTAACTTTGAGGACAAGGTTGTTTTGAAGGGTAGGGTAACGATACATGTATAGAATGGGCTTAAAACCCATTTATAATAGTCTTTAGAATAATCTAGAAAGCTAGGTAATTTACTATAAATAGTAAAGAAAAATATGTAATCACTATGCAAATTATCAATAACATAGTATTTTTTTCCTCTTTTGGGTATTCCTCTATGGAATTATCTTCTTCCTCTTATTATTCCTTAATTTCCCTCAATTTCTACAATTATCTTCTAATTTTTTCCTAATTTCTACAATTCTAATCTATAGGAGATCTTACTCCTATCAGTAACATTGTTTGATTTAAAAAAATCTTTCATGCTTTGAATATTATAACATATGGAATTCTTAGTTGAGTTGGAGGTAGTCAGTGTAATTGAAAGTTGCAAGGAGAAGTATGATTGTTTTAAAATATGATTTAATTTTTATGCATTGATAATAAAAAGTTTTACATAATTATTTAATCAGATTCGTATATTTATATGATTTTAAAAAATGATAATGGATTTAAAAAGTTAATTATCTTTGCTAATGTAATTATACATGATTGAATATCTGTGTATAAATTAAATTCATAAGAATAAAAAATTTAAATTTTATGTATTGATAATAATTTTTTTATATAGTTACTAAATTACACTTATTATTTTGAATAACCATTTAAGTAATTAATATTAAAAAATAGTTGCTTTTTTATGTGACAATACATAATTGAGTAGATATATAAAAAAAAAATTTAACTCATAGTGTATCAAAATTAAATTATAAATACTTTTTGTTATAAATTATATATAATGAAAAATATATTAAAAAAGAAAATTATACATTTACTTTTCAATTATTTTCATTATATATAGTATATCGATATCTAACAAAAATTATTTTAATATGTATATTTTTTATCCCACTATAAAAATTTTCTGTCAAAAACAGTTCTTCACACCCTAATCTTGTGTCCTAAAATTGCCCTAATCATGTGTCTTAAAATTAAAGGAATTTGGAATCTATTGCCTTTAGTAAAGCAGCTTACATTTTCTTTGATTTTTTATTGGAGCGAAATGCTCTGATCTTTGATGATAAGAGGCTCGATTCTGAGAAAATTTTGTCCCAGATTTTGAAGATGAAAGAAGAATATGTAAGATATAACATCCATCTCCACTTTTCATCTCCATCGACCTAGCACAATTTCACCTTCTTTTAATAATATTTCTTTTTTGTTTCTTAAGATATGATTATCTCCTTTTCTTTTTTAGGAATACCATTTTTATTCTTCGATATTTTTAGCCTTCTGGCCCTCTTTGTAATTGAGTTGTTTCACCTTATGCAACGAAATACATGTATTTGATATATAAAAAAAATTACTGTGAGCTTAAAAGTTTTATTCAAATTTAATCTAATAAGTAGAGTTTAAACTTCGTTTTAGATTTAAAATTAAAACCAAGTCAGGTGGAGAGCATTTCGGTACACAGGAGAAATCCTAAGTCTAAGGCTAGCACAAAGATAGAACTAATTAACTAACAAGAGTTTGTTCACCAAAAACAAAAAAAGTAAAAGTTCAACCAAAAAAAAAAGTAACAAGAATTTTATACGGATAAAACCTTTGACCAATAACCCAAACCCGAATACTATTCAGCATTTACATAGCAACCAGAACAAAATAGAACTTGCAGCTTGCATGAAGAGCATGAACGATGTCCTTCCGGTGGAGCTGATCCAAGCAATCTTACTGAGGGTACCTGCCAGACATCTATTCCCTCTCAAGCTTGTGTCTAAGCTATGGCTCTCTCTCATCTCCAATCCAGAATTTGTTGAATTGCACCTTCACCGCAATTCGGCACTCACTCCTGCATTCTTCTTCACCGAGAACAGTGAGAAAGCTTGCCTGGTTGACCTACATGCACTATTCAATGAAGATGCTACCATTGGCGCTGCAATAAAAGATGTCCCTATCCCTTTTGGGAAGAAGAAGAAAGAGAAAAAGAACCCTACGACGATCTATTTCGAAGTTCTTGGATCCTGCAGAGGATTTGTATTCTTACACCGTAAACCACATGTTATTGTGGTATGGAACCCAGTGACTGGATCCTGCAAACAAATATGCTACCTCTATAGCTATCCTCATATCTTTAAACGTGATCGTTATTTCTTCGGTTCGATTCTCTATGGTGTTGGTTATGATGCATCAAATGATGATTACTTGGTGGTTTTTACTTTGAAGGAAGATCGCATTGATTGCTTCTCTTTGCGGAAGAATTCATGGATGAAGATTAATGTTGAATTCCCCATATCCCTTACAAGGTTCGACACGAAACCTAAGGGGTTGTTCTTGAATGGAGGTATACATTGGTTATGTTATGAAGCAATTCTAATGTTCGATGTGAGAGAGAAGAGTCTCTCAGAGATATGTTTGCCTCCTGAACAAAACTCAGTGGGGGGTGCCTCATCTAATCTGGTGATATTAGATGGGTGCCTGGCCTTGTATTATTATGAACCCTATAAAACTAAAATATGGGTGATGAAGGAATATAAAGTGTGGTCGTCTTGGACTCTCTACGTGATTCGTTACAGATACTTCAATGCTTGCATCAGACCTCTGTGCTTATCCAACGGGGGTGATTTTATTGGGCTAGATTCCAAAGATAAGATCTCCAAGTATAATCTTGAAGGAGAGTTGCTCCAACGATTTCAATACTATCATAATGATGATGTGACTAACCTCTTTGCTAGGTACACTCTGTACACAGAAACTCTGGTCACGCTCCCAAAGAAGGAGAAAAAATGGGCAAAGAGTATGTAATGCAACTATTTTAATTTTCTTGTTAATTTTGCTTGCTAACAACGTGTGTTTTGAACATTGATCATGAATTTGGATTTAGCAATGCTTTATAGGAAATCTAAGTTTTAATTCTTGTGTTGCTTCTACAGTCAGGTCTCGGTGGCGTGGGCTTATTGCCGGAGGATCTTTTCTCGCAAGAGGTCAAACATCGAAAGAGAATAATTAAGGAGCAATCCAACTTAGACATAGATCATAGATGTTATTCTATTTTTTTTTTTCAAATAAATTGTGGGGGGTTGGGAAATTATCTTGAAGAGGCTTCAAGACACTAGTTTTTGTTTTGATTTGCTCTTGTTGTTTATTGTTAGTTTTCGTTGGCATCCTCCGTTGATTTGTTCTCTGGAGAATAGGAGAAAACAGGAAATTCAAGTTGTATGCTAATAATAATATGCATTCATTTTTTTTTTCTTTTTTTTATTTATGTGATATTCGAATTTGGGATCTCTCACATCGAGAACACATTAATGTCATATGAGGGAAAAAAATATAAGTCTATAATGAAGATGACTTTTCACCTAGATACAGCAAATAGGTAGAAAATACAGAGAAAATGAAGATGAATGAAAAAATATATATTATGGATTCCATATTTTTTAATTAAATAAAATATAATTTTATCATCAAATAAGCCTCCATTTGGCATTTTTTATTATATCATATATGTACACAATCAAAGGATATGTATCAACATATGCCTCTATAAGTGTCACCAAAAAAAAAAATATGGCTCCATAAGATCCTTTCCCATAATTAATGCAGAAAAGCATCTACCAACTTCAAGTAGCAATACAAAATAATCAAATAATATACACGGTGTATGCTCAAGCTCACAAGTCAAAAACCTCTGCAGTAAAACAATTGATCAAACTAAATTAATACTCAAAAGCAACATAAAAACATTGTTTGCAAAGCAGTAATATCTCTTTTTTGTCATGAAAAGCAGCAATATCTAACAGAAAAGAAAAATCATTTAATCTTACGGTCCATTGTTTTAACAAGTAGGCCCATCTGGAACCTCCAAAACAAGAAATAAGCAAAGCCCATACCCACTAAAACAAAAAGCCAGGTACTGTCATCTTGACCCTCTCTCTTTGACCGCATCTCAGCGATCCCAAAACCCTCCCTCACCGAATCCCCGGCCCTCCCTTCGTCTAAGTGTCCGTACAACACGTAAACTCTTCCGTACTCTCCCACCGTTACCGCCGTCGGAAAACGCCACAGATCCAGCTCCAACCTGTCGAACACCACTCCCTCCGCCCAGCTGTCTTCGCTCTTCAAGAACCACATCTTGTTAACCGGCGACACCGCCGACGCAACTTGGCCGTCTCTCCTTAAGGCAATGTCGTCGGCGCCGACGACGTCCTCGCTCAGAATCACCGCCCTCGCTGTTCCGTCGAACGCGTCAACCTTGAAAAGTTTTCCGGTGCACGATTGAACAACGAGGAGGTAACCTTTGCTTACGTAAGCTATTCCATTGAGACCTAAGATGTGGCTGTTGTTGTTCTCCGTCGCCGGAAGGTTTGCCGTGAATAGACGTGATCTGGAGAAGATCGAGGCCTCGCCGTCAGCTGTTACTTTCCATATGTAGTTTCCCGCGGAGTTTGTTACGAAGGCATTGCCGTCGTAGTCGACGGCGACGTCATTTGCGGCCGCGGGGGACGTGTCTTCGGAGGAGGAAGGGAGCGAGGAGAGGAATATGCGTTGGCGAGTGCGAGGATCGTAGGCGGCGAGGGCGTTGAATGGAGGTAGATTGTTGTTGTGGTGGTGGTGGACGACGGCGAGGATGCGGTAGCGGTAAATATCGACGGCGAGGCCGAGAATGGAAGCGCCGTCAGGGAGATCGGTATCGGAGATGAAGGTTTCGACAACGCCGGCATCGGATACTGAGGCGATAAGGCGCTGACGGAGGGATCCAAGGAGGAAGTGCTGCGCTTGTGGATCCCAGGCGAGTGATTCTGGATAGAGGTTCGGTGAGCGGAAATTGATGACGTGAGCATTACGGGCGAGAATAGGGACTGTTTGGATGATAGCGATGACAAAAATGGGAATAAGGAATATAGATTGCTTGGGTGATAAGAATAGCATGGCTTTGTGCAGTGTTAAGGAGAGTGGTGAGTGTAGCTATGGTTGGTTGGTTGATTAGAATTAGAATTTCTGAGGAAGCTGAAATGTGTGGCTCCATAATGCACAACGCATGGTGAAAAGGTGATGGGGAACACCATTTACACCAAACAAGACATAACAAATATAGCGATTAAAGGGTTTGAGTGTTTGACTAAGCCCTTAGTTCTTGAACAGTTAAACTAACTATTTTTAGGAATGGAGGTTATTTGATCTTATGATATATTTTTGGTGACTTGATCTTATGATATATGATTCTGTGAAAAGCTTTTTACCCTTGAGTAAAATCTTACCGAAAGGCTAATCTTAAAAGTTAAGGTAACTTGTAAATTAGTTTTTTTTTTAAATAATGAAATTACAGGATATTAAGAGTAATAACCTATATTATAGCAATATAGCATGTGTGATTGATAAATTTTTACGAGATTTGTTAATTAAAATGAATTATTTTAAAAGTTAGTACGGTACCCTTCTATAGTGAAAAAAACTGAAAATGTTAGAAAAAGATGTTTAGAAAGTTAAAAAGCGCGGCAGAAACTTTTATAGCATGCAATGTTCCCTGAAATTATCATTCGTGGACTGAAGCTGCACGTATAAGGCTCTACTCTTCGGTGCAACCAAAGCAAAAGAAGTTGATGAACACTTGATCATCTTGCATGAATAATTAACAATGATGCCATGGACAACGGCAGTAGCATCGTCATCAGATTATACATCCTCCTAACAGAGTTGATACGAACAATGTTTCTGAGGGTTTCAACCTTGCGTGTATATGACTACTGAATACATGCTTGTCTTAGTTTGGAGGGATGGTGAAAGGACAGAATATCAATTGGATTTGTTTTCAGTGAGAAAGAATTCATGGAAGAGCATTAAGGTTGCACTTCTTCCCAATGATCCACTAAAACAGGGAACTGTTTCTTAATGACGCTATTCATTCGTTGATTGAACCTCCCTATACAAGAAACTAGGATGATGATGGTGTTTGTTATAATATTAATTTCTCTTTCAATAGTCCTTTTATTCTAATGCATCAATAAATGTCTCTTTCCCTTCCAAATGTTAAGAACTTTTTCTTATAAGAAAAAGGCAAAAATATTTTACAATAAATATAGAGAAATGTTTTTTAGCAAGAACAATCCAATACTTTTAGTCCAGCAGCCTAACAATTGCATTTTGTCAACATTTTTTAATTTGAGGGCTAACTTTTCAACATTTTTTTTTAACATTGCTTATAAATATAATTAGTGAAGTAGTGCTGAGAAGGTACCAACCTGTTTTCATGCTATGGAACTGCAGCAGTGGCCAGTGGAATATACCGGGTTGATAGAGATCTCAATGAAAAATGAAAATGGTAAAGCTACGTACTTCATGCATGTGTTGCAGAAGAAAATGAAAATTAAAGCACATAACTACTTAAGAACTATTAGTATTATTATTGTTGCATATTCACAAAAGATACTGCCTGTAATACATGACTTACCCATTTGCATTATCAAGGTGTCCTTGAGTTTTCATTCTTCAACATTCATATATGGAAGGAAACTCATTTTACAAACAAACTCTAAAACAAATGTACAAAAAGTTTCTTGAAACTCACTCTATCTTGGCTTAAAACAACACTCCTGAGTCTCTTTAACTCCTGATGAACTCCTGCAGAAAACACCAGTATATGGATTTATTTACTCTATAGGCATTGTTAAACTCAAATTTTGAGAAGATTCTTGAAGAGTTGCTATGAAGAGCAAAACACGTAAGAAAGAAAGGATAACAAGAGAGCAAGAGCAAAAAAGACTGAAAACTGAATTGATGTAATTGTGAAAATGAGAATAAAACTGATACATTCATACGAGTACTGAACTATATATACACATAGAACAGTCTCAGCAAAACAGAACAGATAGCTAGGTGATAATAGTCAAGGCCTAACTACCTTCTCCAACTAACTTATGTTGACTCATCTCTTCTTCTTTAAGTAAAACACTACACTTATCAAATTTCACTTTGTTTGCATCTTGACACATAATCCATCCAAAAACATTGGCTTTTCATCCACCATGATGACATAAAGCAAAATTAGCAGGGCTAAAGTTAAAATGGCACAAAGCAAAGCATGAAAGAACAATGTTACATACCCTTCTTTCTCCTCAGAGCCATCATTAGGGAGTATCAACAGACTCTCTGTATAAACCGCATATGAAATGTACCCAATCTGATCACAAGAACGATCAAAACGCAGGAGAAGCTCTCCTCTAACATTATATTTGGACATTCCTGGTGAATCATCAAATCCTATAAAATCTCCATTGTCAGATAAGCACACAGGCTCAAAGTAACTGCTAGGAATCTCATAGGAAGTCCAAGAAGACTGCACATTGTACTCTTTCATCACCCATATCACAGATTTATCATAATCATCATCTTTATCATAATACAATGCTAAGCACCCTCCCAGTACTGTGAGATGGCAAGGATAGTACTTCCCTACTTCTTCCGGCACCGGAATCTCCGAAAAACTCTTCCTTTCGCTGGTATCAAAGACAAGAATAGTAGCAGTAGTATCATCATCATCATCATCATCATCATCATCACCATCATGATTCAACCAATGAATAGCCCCATTAAAGAACAACGAAGGTGCCCAATTTTCTCTCCTTTTTAGTTGATCAGGAATGTTAACATCATTCTTGAAACTACTCCATGAATTGGATCTCAAGGAGAACAAATCAAAGTGGCCTTCTTGACTGGTTTTATCATTCCAAAATAAAACTACCAAGTAATCATCTCTGATTGCGTCGTAGCCAAACCCAAAGAGAAGGTCGCCGCTGAAGGAGTAGAAGCACTGAGCAGAAATATCTGCGAATTTTGCAATATGATGGCATGAAATGATTCTGTGGGATCCGGTTAACGGGTTCCATATGACGAAAAAGTGTGGGTATTGGTAAAAAGCTATGAATCCACGGCATGATCCAAGAATGATGCATTCAGAAACAAAATCAGGATCAAGATCGTAATCCTTATCCTCGACAGTGGGAGAAGGAGAGATCTTTGTTATTGTAGCAGACGCAGCGTCACCATGAATAGCACGGGGTAGTGCATCGAGGTCAATGGATCGATGATCAAAAGTATCTTCGGGGATGAAGATGCATCTGTGGGTGGGTGCGAGGGAGAGTTCAAAATGGGATTTTGCGAAATTGGGGTTGGAGATGAGATTGTTCCAAAGCTTGGAAACGCACTTGAGGCACGCAAGGTGTTTGACGGAAAGTCTGAGTAAGATTTCTCGTAGCAACTCTTCAGGGAGCTTATCGTTGATGCTCTTGGTGGTGTTGTCTTGCTCCATGGTTGTTGTGCTTGACTTGAATCTTGAATGAAATATCTTCAATCTTGGGATCACACCACTTAGCTTCAATCTTAAATGGATTATCTCAGACCTAGAATAGAGGATTTAAAATGAAAAGACGGTAGGGTCCGTTTGCTTACGGGACTAAGACCGAAAAACTCAAGATTCTGTTAGTAAATGTAGAGACTGAGATTATTATGAAATTTAATTATTTTTTTGTCAGATATATTTAGTTGACTTTAAAAATTTTAATATAAATTTTTCTCTTTGTCCCTAATTTATGGATTTTCCTCTCAATTCTCTATCTCATTTGATTTTTTTTTTTTATAAGAAACAAATGTTTTCCTAATTTTTTTAAAAATGAGATAAAATTATTCTCCACTTTACTGAAATATACTCAAGTCCCCATCCTTCGAGAAAATTAGACACATGTACCCCTCGTTTATTTAGACTATACGACCGTTGTGATAGTTGCTAATAATGTGGTTGTTAACAGTGCCGAGTTGGCCGTTACGAAGCCAAGCTGTAGGTGTTTTAATGCCAATGATGCGACGATAATGATGTTTAGGAATACACCCTAAGTCGAGAATGACCTTTCCGATCTCCCACTGCCGATGCTTCGTCTGGATCCTAAGGAAACTCTGTCACTTTCCATGGCTGCTTGTTGTCTCATACTTCGATTTCGTGGGGTAATGAAATTCTAAATTCGACAGGTTCATGTAAAAGAGGGGGTAAGATAGTGTTGTGTACAAAACAACTTCATTCTTGTTACACATATCCATAAATTACATGACAGCGTGGCTTTGTATCGACCAACTCGATTCCATTAACAGCTACATCAGCAACTATCATAATGGTCATGCATGTGGTTTACACAAACGGAGGAGAATCAGTGTTCAATTTTCTCAAAGATCGGAACTTGGGTATATTTTAGCAAAATAAACACAATTTTATCTCATTTTTAAGGCTATTTTACTCAAGTATCCTTGTTTTGGAAACTTATTCTTCAAATACCTCTGTTTTCAAACAATTGACGCAGTTGCCCCCGTTTGGCCACGGTGGCAGCTAATTTTTTTTGACTTGCTGATTCGGAAGCGCCTTTGCGTTTAGCGGAATCTATGTAGAGGCGTGGAAGCGGCTAGCGCCTCCCTATGAGATGACGCCATTAGCAAAAGCGCTTCAGGGGAAAACGACGTTGCGAAAGGCGCCTTTTTGTTTAAAAACACTAAATCATTTGCCAAACGAGGGCAGTTGTATCAATTGTTTAAAAACAGGGGTATTTAAGGAATAAGTTTCCAAAACAAGGGTACTTGAGTAAAATAGCCCATTTTTAAAAAGTTAGGGACATATTTATGTTTCACCCAACTTTTTTTTAATTGATACTTAATCATATCGATAATAAAGTTCCTTCTCGTATTAGATATTTTCGAACACAAAACTCATGTTATCCAACACTCGTAAGTAGTCTGAAATGTGTGTTTTTTTGTAAACACTTGTTTTCGACACATTCTTTATGTACTAGATGGCACTCTGAATCTCAATGATAGGAAAAAAAATTACCATATGAATTGTACATCATAAATTCAAAAGAGCAACACCTAATTGTCTTCTTCCTAGAGTGAAAACGTACCTAAGTTCATAAGCATGATACTTGATTTTAGTTTGTTATATTATAATTGTAATTCTTTGATCTTCTTTTCTGATAGGGCCGAATCACAACTCTCTCATGGACATGGGCCGCAAAAGGTAGCATTGACATGTTGGTGACCAATACCTTGGAACTCTATTTATACTAAGTTATTACTTCTCATTAAACCCTAGGATTTTTCTTATTTAAATAAAATAAGTCTTCTATTAACCAAAATAAATATTTTTTTGAAAATTTACCTTTTTGTGCAACGTTACTAGTGCCGCGACCAGAAGTCGTGGGACCCAACTGCACCAGTCACGCAACCAGTGGTTGCGACACTAGGCTAAAATTTTGGTGACAGTCACGCGACCACGCATCGCTCGGCATAAAAGGTGGTCACACGACCAGTGCTCGCAGCACTGATGATAACCGGTGACACTGCCACTGGTCGCGGCGCCGGCTTAGGTCGGTCCCACCAGCAGTGATTACGGCATTGGTGCATCGAGTCTCTATATAAGGAGCTGAGGGGTCTGACCATTTGCTCTTACCCCTCTTCCAAATCTCTTTTCCATTTCTGAAAAAAGTCATTGCTTCCAAAAAAACATTAAAAGGTTTTATTTCCTTGCTAGGGGTTCATGGATAAGATGTTTTTCATCCGACTATACCCAAACGGGGTAACTCACCGGCAAAAGGATGGTATTTGTTTCCAATGCCAAGCTCATGTGGTGTTCCAGCATCCCAGGGTCAGCACTTTGCAGGAATTGCGTCAGGTGATGCTTTATAAACTAGGTGGTCAGTTTATGGAGATAACGGAGGTTGGATATCGCTTCTTATCATCACTGCGGCGGAACAGGAGACCAATTTGGATGCTAGTATGGCTACTAAATGATAAACATGTGCGTGTAAGCTTCGAATGTCACCGTCGACTAACGGCTGAAACTATTATAGAGTTTTTGGTTGTGCAAGCTGAAGCAGGAAATTTGAGTGTTCCACAACCCAGTGATTTGACCGAACCACCTGCTCATGCGACCCCACTATGCATTCAGGAACCGGCCGGGAAAGGATTGGAAGCAGAAATAGGCAGCTCTGAAGCCGACTCAGACTATTTTGTTGAGTCTGGTTCGTCTTCTGAGGACCCTAATTGCGATAAGTGCGTTATAGACACGCCGACTGGTCGTCCTTGATATATCCTCCCTGCTCCTCTCCCAATTGCCAGACTTGAGGATGTCCCATGTTTCTACCAGCAACTTGACCTCGATGCCATGCGGATTAGTGATCCGCTACGTGCTGGTATTATTGATGATTATAACACAGATGGAGGTGTTGAGTCCCGAGTTGGGCATCGGTTGAGGAACTGGGAAGCAGTCCATATGGCTGTGAAGAAATATAGCATTAGAAGGAATGCAGAGTATCGTGTCGTGGAGTCAGACTGAATAAAGTATCACTGTCGATGCAATCATGCTTCTGACGGTTGCCATGGAGTATTTGAGTTGCACTCAGGCAGAATTTGGGATATTGGTAAGTTCTTGCTACGCATAATATAATTTTGCATGACATTTATCATTACACATATTCTCTCACGAAACACGTAATCGATGCAGGGAAGTACGAAAGTTTTGAGGTGCACACACATGTCTGGCATCGACAATGTCTGATGACCACGCTCAATTGGATAGTACTCTCATGTCTACGGTCAATCTGCCAATGGTTAAGACTAGACCATCCGTATCTGTACCCGTTTTTCAGAGCGTCCTCCAACAAAACTACCAATTCAAGCCTTCTTATCATAAAGTGTGGATCGTGAAGAAGAAGGCAATTGTCAATTGGTCATTCTGTATGGGCAGTGTGAGGAGTCTTATAACAAGATTCCCCACTTGATGCAAGCATTCCAGCTGTTTCTGCCAGGCACGATATCGGATATGGAAACCGTCCCTTATTAAAATGGGCATTTCGTCGATCAAGATTCCAGAGAGTTCGATAAGGTGTTCTGGTCGTTTTCCTCGTGCATAGAAGGGTACACGCACTGCAAGTCATCCTATTAATGTCCCCAAAGCGGATACACGTGTTGTGACCAACTCCTCGTCGTGTCATGTCCCTCCAAAATGGCACACTCTTTTACTCCCCAAATTTTTTTTTGGAATAACCTTTACTCTCCAAACCAACAAAAAACACAAATTGGTGAAATAAGAGAGATTAGTGCCGTTAGCTTACATATAGGCGCCGTATTCACCTAGTGCCGCGACCTGTGCCATGGGGACCAGAAACCTCCAATGCCGTGACCTGTGCCATGGTTACTAGAACCCACCAATGCTGCGATCTCTGCTCGCGTTACTGGCTTCTCTTCTAGTCACGCAAGCACGCATAACTAGGACGACTTTTTCATGCCCAGTGCCACGACCACTGCTTGCGTGACTGGTGCAGTTTGATCCCACGACTTCTGGTCGTGACACTAGTAACGTTGCACAAAAAGGTAAATTTTCAAAAAAATATTTATTTTGGTTAATAAAAGATTTATTTTATTTAAATAAAAAAATCCTTAAATCCTAAAGACCTAAGTAAAATATATAGTATTGGTTTTATTAAGTAATTTTGACTTATTCCGTTTATAAACTAATAGTGAGATCATTTTATATAAGTCAAAATATAAATAGAAAAAGACTAAGAAGCCAACACATTATAGTTACAAATGATGACTCATATAAATTTTGGATGATAACTTAATGTTAGATATATGAGTTACAGATCATAACTCAGATAAATTTTAAATAAAACTTAATTATTAACTTCCTAATAGCTTCTTAACGTTGATTTCATAGCATTGCTCATATAAAAATAGCTAATATAATTATATTTAATCATGTATATATATATATAAAGTTATGCTAGGTATACACCAAAATCAGCCACCAATGTATAATATGAATTGAAATAATAAATACACACTAAAAATGAGTTAAGTTACACATGTATTTTGTATTCCAATGCGTATTATACGCTCGTGGCTGATTTAATGACTGATTTTGACATGGAAATAAAATTATTCATGTATATAACCCACAAAATAGAGTAAGGAAATAAAATTTTCTAATATTACTCTTTATTATTTTAAATAACCTGTCTTTAATATTTTAGATAATATATTTTTTATTATTTCAAAATATCAATTTTCAAATATTTTTTATATACTATATTTTTTTATTCGTTGATTATTACCTAATATTATATTAATTATCTAATACTACTCATTATATGTATTTCATGACTTCTGTAACTTACGGGAAAAGGCAAAGCATGTCTGTTGCTATCATCTTCTCATTCTTTGGCTTTCCATATTTTTTATATTCTATTTTTTTTTTCAATTACAAATTGTAATTCAATTATTCAACAATTTAAGTATTAATCTATGTTTTACTATTTGCATGACTTTATATATTTTATTTTATAATTGCGCTACGAAACAAACAGTAAGAAGTCTTTAGAGAGTCAATAATTAATTAAGTTATCATTTAAAATTTTATTATTCAAAATTAAAAAACATTATCGTTCAAACAGAATAAAAATATCACCCACAGAATAATTATCATCCATAACTCAGTTACTATACATTAGCTCCCTCCCAAATAAGTTGACTTCCAAAACTTTCTCATTATTATATCCTCAATTTATTAATCCTTATTTTTCTTTTTCTTCATTTTTATTTTTAAATGTGAATATTATATTATTGATGTGATTATATGTATTTTTATGTTAGCTTGATAAATGTATTAATTTAGAATAAAATTAATGGTTAATGTAATTTTTTTAAAAAAAACTAATTTATACTTAAATTTGTTTATTTAAAATTAATATTTTTTATAAGCCTAATATATATTATTATTGTCCCACAACAAAAATTTTTTGGATCCCCACGGCTCTCAACCCAACTATATCATTAGATGTTTCTGAAATTATTTTTTTTGAATAGAGTACTATTGTAGCTCTTAACTTTTTTACTTTATTCTATTTTAATTTTTAATATTTAAAGTATCCTATTTAAATTAAATACAATTGAAATTTTAAAATCTTAAATAAAACACTTTAAATTTTAAAGAAATTATACTTTATTATCTTGAATCTCAAAGATTAAAGCTATCTTTTCAAAAAGATGAGAGCTATAAACTTTATAACTGAACGGACTTTTTCCTTTAATTACTCTCTACAAGTCTTTTTTTTTTTTTTTTTTTTTGTTTTAAA
>JASCZI010000003.1:176170-197810 GCA_036250425.1 Stylosanthes scabra
AAGAAGTTGAAACTACGATACACTTGGAGAGTCAACAAACTACCGTGAAGAAGAAAAATACTAAAAACAAACCCAAAATAAATAACCAAAATTGCAGAAGCATTGGTTTTAATGACCTTCCAGCTTGTCCAAAACCTTGGAAGGCTCAACTGCGTTTCCAAGCTATGGCTTTCTGTCCTTTGCGAAATTGCATCTTCAACACTCTCCTCTTTCCACCCAAAGATGTCTCCTCATCCAAAATATTGATGTATACAATGCTCGAGTGGTGGACCTTGACTCAGTCTTCCCACCTCAATTCTGCTTCTTCAGCCATGAAAAACGTATATCTCCCTCTCCCTCTCAGTAGTGTAAGGTGGAAACTGCATCCAAGAGTTCATGTAGTGGGATCCTGCAATGGCTTCGTTTGCTTACACAGAGAACCTTATTCACTCAGCGCATGGAAACCATTAACCGGCTCCTACAAAGGTTTTCGTATTATTGTCACATTGTGAGAAATGTTTACCCTGTCGAGAAGACTTGGAATAGTCTAAAGCCTCTTCGGATCACTCTTCTTTCTGGCTTTGGATACGACGAATCAAAAGATGACTACTTGGTAATTGCAGCTTGGAAGGATAAGAAAGAGGAAAACCACTTTGATTTCTATTCCCTGAGAACCAATTCATGGAAGAGCTTAGAGGTTGCACTTCCCAACAAGCCCAGGAGGCGAGATCCTGGATTGTTCTTCAATGGGGCTTTTCATTGGTTGCCTGAGGATGTCAATGATGATACAATTCTTGTCTTTGATATCAAAAAAAAGGAGCTTTTCGGTGATACCTTTGCCAGAAAAGGAGATAACTTCTTACCATGCCAATCTGGTAGTTTTGTGAGGGTGCCTAGCCTTGTATACCACCATTAGAAGCACCACCGATAATAAGATATGGATCATGGAAGAATATAAAGTTCATAAATCTTGGACTGTTGTTTATAATATTCCAAAAGGTTTCTTTCGGCCTCTATGCTTATCCAGTGATGGTGATCTTGTTGGATTAGGCCGCCACGGGCTGAAGAAAGCGAATGTTAGAAGTGGTGAGCGGTCCTATGCAACAAATGTGCCTTTTAGTAATAATAATTATTGTGAAGATCATAAGAGCATTATGTATACAGAGAGTCTCATGCCACTTCCTAGTGACTCTGAAGAGAAGAAGAAGAGAAAAGGTATGTAACTATTCTGTATTCTCTCATGGTTTGTACTTTGCATCATTTTATTCCTATTGTTTTTTGCTTCCATATATTATTTATTTATGGTGAGTGTAAAAGTAAAGTGATGGAAGAATTTCATTGTGCATCAAGCTGAAACCAAAGATGACTCTTGGTAGTGAATCTGAATTTGTAAATAATTTAGGCAGTTAATTATAGATGTCTTGCTCCCTATCCCCAAACGCAATTTGTGTGACACATTAGGTTAGAAAATGGATCATGTTTGTGTGAAGCAATAAAAATCAATTTTCTTTTCATATGCAAATAAAATAAAGAGTAAATACACGTTCCGGTCCCAAACACTTTCATTTTAGACAAGGCACCCCTAATGATGTTAATTTACCAAATCGGTCCCCGTCTTTTATATTAAATGTACAATTTAGTTTCTATAACTTGTTGCCAGTATGTCACCCTGATGACATGTAGGTTACCCTAATAACATGTCAATTTCAATGCCAAATGTGGATCTTTATTGTCAAGGTGGAATGGTTGGATATTGAGAGGGACACATAGGCCCCTCCCAAAAATTTCAAAACGTATCCAATTTTTTTGATTGTGTTTCCATAAATATCCCTATTCTAACCTTTCATTCATAAAAGAACAATAACTTTATCATCTTCTTCATTCGTTTCCCTAAAAAAATGAGCAATAAAGGTGGGTTGATCGAACCTATTTCAAGCTTATTACAAACGCGAGGAAGCTGCCTGCGAGTAGTTAAAGGCGTCTCTCGAAGGTTAGTTGCTTTTATAACCTCTGTATACCTATTATGTTTTTTATTAGTGAAATGTACATGATCATGCAGTTTTTTTAGTGTTTGATGAGTGGGTTTGAGTTCTAAATTCAGTATCGTTACATTGTTCTCCATTATTGCGATTTTAGTCCATTGTGTTTAGGGTTTGACAGATAGGTTTAAGGTTTGTATTTATGCTTCGCTTGGTACTCAAAAGAAGCTTTGAAACATCAAAAGGAAGAAGAATGGCACGACATCGTTTTGAAATTTTTGGGAGGGGCCTACATGTCCCTCTCAATATCCAACCATTCCACCTTGGCAACAAAGATGCACACTTGGCATTGGAATTGACATGTCATCAGGGTAACGTACATTTCATCAGGGTGACCTACTAGCAGCAGATTATATGAACTAAATTGTACATTTAATATAAAGGACGAGGACCGATTTAATAAGTTAACATCATTAGGGGGTGCCTTGTCTAGAATAAAAAAGTTTGGGACCGGAATGAGTATTTACGTTAAAATATTTGGTCAAAGATTTCAAGTTGATAGTTATCAATTTATAACTCATAAACATATTGATAATAACACAAGTTGCCATATTTGCAATACAATTTCACTACTTATGAATTAATATAAAAATAGATGGCTTGCTTAGCTTACTTTAGTACCATGGAAGTTAAATAATATAATAGGTGTAAGGTGTTAGAGAGAAAATTTTAAGTTTTTTGTTTAGGTATGTTATGTTTCCAAATTTGTTATGTATCATTAGTCAGTTGTTTAGAGGGGATTGATTTTGTATCTTTTCTTTATATTTAATATTTGGTTTGGGATGGAGTGACAAAAATTATTGTTTTGTATCTATGAATTAGAAATTTGGTTTGAATAGAATAGTAACCTAATTTTGTAACTCTGTTATATTATAATCTTTTAGTAAAATATTTGATATTTGATGTTGCTTTTGTGTTTATAAATTTTGCATTGCCACTTGGACGCTCTGTTTTCTAACGGTTTGGTATCAAATAAGGATGATTTTGCTGTGAGATTTTAACTACTTACATAGCTTTAGGGGTTAAGTTCACTTAGAATGTCTACTACGAGTATGAAGGCTTTATTTTTTTTTTAATCATGGATTGCGCTTTTCTGGAGGTCAGCAAGAAGAGAATCAGGGTGAGGTTAAACAAGGAAAGAGAAGGAGAATAGCCACTGGAACATGTTAGCCACGTCCCAATTTCTGCTGCAGCTAAAATATTTCCAAACATCTCGGCTTTTGAACAGCATAATACTTTGAATATTAATGAAGGATAGCAATTCAGTTTTGTTATTCTGGCTCTTTCCTTTTTTCGTTGTTGATTGCTTTGCTAGAACATTATCATTGCTAAAAAATACACTACTTGGGATTGGCTACCATTATGCTAACGGTGGGAAACTAGAGGCAGGCACAAACCCCAAATGTTTTGTGATGAGGGCAGAAAACTATTGTACTTTGCTATTGGGTAAATACGCATGCCATGATTGACGGTGGAGAACATAATGAAAAAAAACCAATATCGGTCCGGACCGGTATTGATTTGACCGAATACCGGTCCAGACGGATACTATGTATTTATCAGTACTGCTATATATGGGGCTAATAGTATTTATCAGTAAAGCCCCATGTGGGACCATGAAAACTTCACGACGGCATACTCATTTTTGCCCTCCCCCCCTCTGAATTGTGGCCTCGCCCATCTGCCACATCGATCTCCCATACCACTGCTGGAAGTCTCTCACACAGCCTCCGACAGCGTCGTTGTCTGTCGGTAACTCCAAGTGGTATGCGACATCCTGTAGTGTGATAGTCGCCTCTCCGAATGGCAGATGAAATTGGTGTGTTTTCGGCCTCCATCTCTCGACGAAGGCAAATAACAACCCACTGTCGATGTCGAAATCCCTTACAGAAAGTAGACCCCCAAAACCTGCATCTCGTACGTACTGAACTATCGAAGGCGGAGGCTGTACAGCAACACTGCCGCGTCGGAGCTCTAACATCCGCGGCACCTGAATAGTCCCAACATGTGTGCATTTTAATACATACTACTAAATATGTTGTTGCGACAAAAAAGCAGGTAACTTATGATGAATTAAGGCAATTTTTTAAAAAATAAATATGACAATTAAGGCATAAAAATTGTATCACTATGTTTACAAATCTTTGTAGAATTGCAATTTTGATAAGTTTCGTGGTTTCATTGTTCAGTACTTCAATTTTTTAAGAAACGTACTTAATAAATGTTAGGTATACATAAATAAATTTATAAATAAATAAGCATTCAAAATGAGTTAAATAGTATACATAAATATTTATAGCTAATTTAATAATTAAATTTGAGTTTATAAATAAATTTATAAATCAATCACAATTTTTTCTAGACACCAAAAAAAATCACAATTTTTTTCTTTTTTTTAGTTACTTCCTATTTTTTACCGATAAAAGTGGTTTGTATATTTAGTTTGAAAATAATTCTAGACTTATATTATTTTAGCCAATTAAATTATTTATTTTATATCAAATAGAAAATTATTTTAATATAAAATAGAATTTTATTTTAATATTTTTTTTATTATTTGACATCAAAATAATTTTTTATTTAGTATAAAAATAAATAACTTGATTGATCAAAATGGATTATATAAATAAGATTGATATAATTTCAAATATTTTTTGTCCTCTAAATTTTATTATTTTAATGCTTTTTTTTCCCTGAAAGAACACTAAAATTAGATATAGCCAAGTAGGGATTCTTCCGATCACAAAAAAATAGTAGTGGACTAGTAGCATAATGGAAAATTTTTTAAATATATAAAATTAAAACGATATTTACAAAAATCCATTCTTTTAGGATTATTTTTCGTTTTCGATTCTATTAGCCCTAAGGCCAGTACTCATCTAATACCAATACCGCTTCTTAATGGATGGATATTGACTTTAGGGCGATACTGATAATAAATGGAAAACGAAAAATAATTATAAAAGAGTGGATTTTGATAAATAAGTTTTAATTTAATTTATTTAAAACATTTTCAAGTTATTTTTAGTATAAAAAAATAAATAAAAATATCAATTTTAAATTTTCAACTTTAGTAAAATTTTAACTCTTCACGAAAGAAATTCCCCAGCTACCAGTGGTGTAGCCCAAAAGTCCAAAACCAGTGTTGCAGCAGAACGCCTTACGATGAAGCAAAGCAACCATGGCCGACAACAAGAACAACAAGAGAAGCTTCAACGACATCCTCCCTGTTGACTTGATACGAGGAATCTTTCTGAGGGTTCCAACCAGACACCTTGCACGCCTCAGGTGCGTTTCCAAGCTATGGCACAAAATCCCATTTTGAACTCTCTCTCCAACCACCCTCCCACAGATGCATCTTCATCCCCAATAATGATTCTACTGATTATCGATCCATTGATATTGATTCTTTATCTCATGCTCCTAATGCCGAAGCTGCTGCTAACACAATAACACGCATATCTCCCTTTCCTCCTCTCATGGAGACCGATTCAGTTCCTGGTCATCCTTGTCTCTTCGTGGGATCATGCAGAGGCTTCATAGCTTTGTATCAGTACCCACACTTTTTCATTCTATGGAACCCATTAACCGGGTCCCACAAACGAATCTCATGCCATCATATTCCAAAATTCTCTACCCTTGCTCGTCGCTGCTTTTCACACTTTCGCAGCGATTTTCTCTTTGGATTTGGATACGACATATCAAAAGATGACTATTTTGTATTGCTAGGTTGGTTCGATCATACCGTTGTTGAGGATGGAGAACGCTTCGAGTTCTTCTCCCTGAGATCCAATTCATGGCAGAGTTTGGACGATGCTGTTGTCAATGCCATTCCGCACCAGCTAAGGAGGAGGGAACAGTGGTCACCTTCTATGTTCTTCAACGGGGCTATACATTGGTTGCATCATGGGTTTGATGGAAAAGCTACCATTTTTGTTTTAGATACAAGGAAAAGGTGGAGTTTTTGGGAGATACCTGTGCCACAACGTGCTGGAGTGCATTACCCTTGCTATCAGACGGTTTTGGGAGGGTGCTTGGCCGTGTATTATGATACAGATGATGATGATTCTGGAGGAAAGCTGTTAATGCGTGTTGCTCCTTCGTGTGTTGGGATTGGGTATGGATCAGATTTCACTGTTTATACAGAGAGTCTCATCACACTCCCTGATGATTCTGATTCTAGGAAGAAACAAGGGTATGTAACAATAATGTTCTCTCATTCTTTCTATTGATGCCATTTTTATCACCTTGATGAATTTTCAAGCATTGTAGTGTTGTAGACGCGCATTATGTGTACGAGAGTGAATGCAACTTCCTATGAGGTTGTTCTCAAGAGCTGATAGATGATTTGACATATTTGACTAAATTATGGTTTAAATATTTTAGAGTATCAACTTTACATGAAGTTTACTGCATGTAAGTTTGTTGCATGACATTATGTTGCACAAGGTGCAACCAATGTGAATTTTGAATCTGAAAATGCTTACTTTCAGGAAGTAAATTAATCCATGTTTTGCTTCTCTTCTGATAGTGAAGGCAATTAAAACTGCTGCTGTAAATGAAAAACTAAATAAGGAATAGTTGGTTAGGTAGTTAGCATTGTGTATATAAATAGCTTGGAGTGGTGTGTCTGAGTAGTTATGTTTTTCTCTTCTTCATTTCATATAACTTTCTAATACAATTCAAGTCTTTCAGAGGCTCTATTTTAGTCTACTCTTTCTTACAATATCAAGAATTCAAAATTCATCTACATGGCTTTCTTTATGTGAAATTCATCTTTAGAAGTATCAAGATTCTGGTAATATATCCATTTCAATCACACAGAAAACAGATGATTTGCCTAAACGAATCTGGATTTGCAGATAGGCTTTTGAATTATGGAACTTTGAGGTTAAGTTCTTTTAGGGTGTCTAAATGTAGAGTGAACTTTATTTTTACCAAAAGTTGATCTTTTTGTAGGTCATCATGTTCCGGAAGAATGAAAGTGATCCAGGACCAGGAGAGAATCAACTTGGACACATGATTTTTGTTTCAAACTCTGGCAGCAAAGATGCAAGAGTATCAAAGTTCAAAGAGCTAGCAACAAGGTACAAATCAAAACAACCAAAGAAAATGGAAAACAGATTGGAGACAAATCCACGTACACACAAACATGAAAAGCCTATCACAAAGAACAAACTTCCCAATCAAAATCACTCCTGCTGATATAGTCTCCAACTATGATCTCCCTTTAGCCTTATTTCCCTGTCCCTGCACCACTTAGTTGTAGAATAAACATCCTCCTCCAAAAGTGACACCATTTTTAGCTTTGCTTTGTCAAATATGATTCTACTTCTACAATTCTCCCTTCTTACTTTGGCACTCATCCAATATTCAAAGCAAACTTCATGTTAATGCCACAATGATTTAGCAGCAATATTCACATTTTTCTTTTTCTTTTTCTCAAATAAATCACCTAATTAGCCTTAATTGGTAAATTAATTTGGCAGATTCTTAATTGTAAAAAGAAGCTTTAAGGTGCAGTTTTTGGGAAGCACATATTTGGGCTATAGTAATAGTTTGAATTTAAAAATTGCAAAAAATATTCTAATTGCTGGTGTAGCATTGCTTCGGAAAAAATTATTAGGTGATTGGAGAGCAAATACAAATTCTTCTAGTGATGTATTATTTGAAGGTTTTTTTTTTATATAAATATTTTTTAAACAATATTTACCGAATTAAATAGTTGTATAAGTATTTATTTTTTTATGTTCCGTTAGTGGTCCCGCAGGCAGAGGCAGAGGCAAAGGAATATTTATTGGTGGAGTCCCGCGGGTAGGGATGGCAATCTGGCCCGCCCCGCCCCGCCCCGTCCCGACCTGCCCCGCCCCGAATGGAGCGGGTATTTGGGGCGGTCACGTGGGTATGGGGCGGGTATGGGTATTGGTCGCCCCGCCCCGCCACGCCCCATATACGTACATACATAGTTTAGTTTGATTTTTTAGATATTTAATAATATTTAGATGGTTGTTTTGGTAATTTTAGTTTAGAAAAATCTTAAATTTAATTTCTTTTGATTTAAAATGATTGTATTGTTGTCATGTTGCAAATAAATATATATTATTTATAATTAATTATATTTCTAAAGTATTTTATTAGATAATGAATAATTTTATTGAGTAATTTAATTTAATTTACTTATGTTATAGATACTCGTGGGTTTGGGTATGGGGGCAGTATATACCCGTGGGTTTGGTATGGGGCTAAAATTTAAATACCAGTAGATTTGGGTTTGGGTATGGGTACTTGAATACCCGTCCCGACCTGCCCCATTGCCATCCCTATCCGCGGCCGCGGGCTCTGAACGAGAGATTGGATCTCGTTTTCTGGACTTGTCTCGCGTGCACGCGTGAATCGTGGAGCAGGCTTGTCCCTCGTCCACTAGCCGCGAGAATGAGATGTAATTTTTTAATTAGTGGATGTAATTTTTTAATTAGTTATTTCATTCTCGCGGCCAGTGGACGAGGGATAAGCCTGCTCCACGATTCACGCGTGCACGCGGGACAAGTCCAGAAAACGAGATCCAATCTCTTGTTCAAAGCCCGCGGGACTCCACCAATAAATATCCCTCTGTCTCTGCCTGCGGGACCACTAACGGACCATAAAAAAATAAATACTTATACAACTATTTAATTGGGTAAATATTGTTTAAAAAATATTTATATTAAAAAAAGCAAACTATTATTGAATATTTGTAAAAAAGAAAATATATATTTAAAAGATGGTTTTTCTTGGTGCAGCGATCCCTTAACTTAGTCGGCTTGCCATGACCCTTGGAGCTCCATGCCAAATATTGGTGATCATGTCGTTTTTGTTCATTTTTTTTTTTAATGGTTGGTGGATATTCGTCTTAATTCTACTGGAATCATTATTCATTAGCCCCCTCTTTAACAACCCCCCACAATTAAGAACTTTATTCATAAAATAAATAACTTTATGAATTTAAATAAGAAAATGTCATAAAAATACTCGTGAAGAATATGATAATAATTTTTTAATAAAATAATGCTAGACAATTATAATTCAAATTATTATACTTTGAAGACATTTAAGTATCTTCTAGTGAGGATATTACCATATTTAGAAATTTATTCTCTCTCACAATGATAACATTAATTATACATCGTATTTTAATAGCACAAATCAATGATTAAGATTTAATATTTTCAATAAAAGACACATTGGTATCTTCACCAAAGACCTTTCCTAATTTTATATATGAAACATTGGTAACTACACTTACAACATCTAATATTATAGATTTATTTTAGTAATAATTAATTAACATAAAAAACTAAATAAACAAGTTATGTTACTTTATAAATATATGGTACCAAATAATTTTTTTTAACAACGTAACAAATAAAAGTTCAGCTAATAACTTAAATTGAATGTTCTATTTTTTAAAATTTCGAATATTCTATTTTTAAAAAATATAAAATTAACTAATTATTAATTATTTTTTATTAGTTAATAGTTACCTATATTTTTTTCTATTTTTAACCTTTAACTGACTATTTTTTATAAGAAAGTTTAAGGAGTTCATAATTTGTTAGCCAATAAGTGGTCAATAAGCTTTTTTCTTCTTCTCTCTTTTCTCTTTTACCACCTATTATTTTTTTAATTATACTCGTTGACTCCTTGTTGGTCCTCTAATATTGATTCCGTAGCATTACTCATTTTTTATTAATTATGACTTATTTCTATTTTTCTTTTCAATATCATTTATGATAAGAGATTCCTTTCCTTTGAGTCAATGATCAATTAATTATTTATTGCTATAATTGCTCATAAATTATTGAATTTATATAGCTATTATTAAATGCTTCTAGATTGCAATCTTTTCTTTAAAATTTATATATGTTCATATTCATTTGAACTCTTTACGCAACCAAAAAAAATATATATACATGTGTCGACACGACATATATATAAAATATAATATATTTTTTAATAAAATTATAATAATATCTTGACATTTAATTTATGTTAAAATTTAAATTATTATTTTTAAATATTATTAATGTCTTTTTAATTATATAAAATATTTAAGTTAACTTTTAGTTTTGAGAAATAGTAATATATACTACTTTTAAACTCATTTTAAGGACATAAATTAAGAATAAAGTTGGATACGCGGACATGTGATAATATTTCGAAATGTCACGTGTGTTCGAAGATGTATTTTTTGTTTTTTTAAGGACACAAATGGGACACGGAAGACACGTGTGTCGAACGAGTGTCGGTGAGTGTCGTGTCCGACACATGGACACGCCAATTCAACGGAGTGTCCGTGCTTCATAGCTTGGTAGTCAATATTAGGGAGACAATAGGAAGCCAATATTTTTTTTCTTTTCTCTTTCCTCTTTTATCACTTTCCCCTTTTATCACCTACTATTTCTCTAAGAGAAAGTCTTGAGAGCTAATATTAGGGAGACAATAAGTAGCCAATATCATTTTTTCTTTTTTTTTCTCTCTCCTTTTACCATCCACTATTTTCCTAATTATACTCATTGGCTCCTTATGGGTCCCTTAACGTTGGTTCCTTAGCATTACTCTTTCTCTAATTACACTCATTGGTTCTCTATTAGTCCTCTAATATTGGTTTCGTAGCATTATTCATCGTATATTGTGTGTTAGGATCAACACATAACACATCAATGATCAATGTCATTTAATTTTAAGTAAAATTACCCCTCTTATTTTATCTCTTCACAAATGTTTAAAACGTCCTCATTTTAATCTCAAAAACTTTCAATTGGACCAGTCAAATCTCACTATTAAAGATTGAACAAAAACTTAACGTTATAGTTAACATCACTATTTGCTCGGTGATTAATTATTTCATTCCTGAATTCACAAACTTCACATTGCAAAATTTGACAATTCATCTTCTCTTTTTATTATTCTTGTAACAAATAAACCACTTGGAACCCTGAATCACACGAGAATCGAATGAAGAAAATCTATTGTTTCACGTGGGTGGTTTAACCTTACCTGCATAGGTATAGCGAGTTAAGGTTACATTGGCTCTTCAAGACGGAGAAAGACACGACAACATCAACTCCCATCCAACTTTTTATGGTGCAGGACTTGATTGAGTTCAATTGAAATTTTTTTGGATTAAATATGACGTTTTAAACATTAGGGACTAAAATAGAATTCGATTCAAACGTTAGAGACAGTCGAGATCTTAGTAGAAACATGCCAGAATGTGGTTTTTTATTTTGGGTTCCAAGGGAATGCAATCGCCTAACTCATGAAACTACAAAACAAATAGCCGATGGTGTATTGGGCTCATCCTGGAGTTTCAATTCACTTTTCTCCATCAAGATTATAATTCTAGCAGAGGCGAATCAATCTCGACAGAGACAATACACTTAGTCTGATTGTTTATTTTGGTTGGTATGAGTGGTTTCTCTGTCTATGTCTCAAGATTTATGAGCCTAGCTACATTGAAATCGAGAAGAGAGGCCAGGGTTTGAGTGAGAGAGGATTACCTTTGCCAGAGTTAGGGTTAACAATGGGATTTGTAGGGTTGTTAAGATGGGTCGGGTCGGGACCAACCCTAGTCCAAAAATAAAAACTTTTATACACGGTTAATTTATTAAATTAATTTAATTTCACATAAAATTTAATAAACACAATCTATAATATATAAATTTCTAATCCAAGGGTCAGATTTGTAAAACTTTACTCCAATAATCATGCTATGTATATTTAAAATATGGAAACCTATTCATAACAAACATTTTATGAAACAACAATGGTAAACCGAAAACATTCTACACATGAGAAGGGGGGAGTGGGGCGTGAGGTAACTTTAGCCACCCCCACCATCACTCGCCAATCTCCATAACAACTACGATTAGCTTGAGTCGCTGCTACCACCTACCCTCAACCCCCTATACTGTCAACCAACCTTCATATCCACAATCTTCAATCCTTCTTACTCAGCTAAGAAGTGTAGCCGTCAACTTCAAAGTTTTTAGCGTCGTTATCACCGTCTATGTTGCGACACTATCATCTGTTCTTGGTGTCGTTAGTTATTAGTTATTATGGAAACTTGGTTTTATTTTTTTTTTCAATATCATTTATGAGAAGAGATTCTTTTCCTTTGAGTCAATGATCAATTAATTATTTATTGCTATAAATACTCCCAATTTATTGAAGTTATATAGCTATAATTAAATGCTTTAAAACTGCAATCTTTTCTTTAAAATGTATCTATGTCCATATTCATTCAAACTTTCTTTAGACACTAGACACCAAAAGGAAAACTTTACACCTAAAAAAATATATAGCCAAAAAAAAGAATTATTTGCCAATATATTGTATATTTGTGTTAGGAGCAATAAATAATACATCAATGTCATTTTAAGTAAAATTACCCCTCTTATTTTATTTCTTCAAAAATATTGGGTATAATATTGTTTTGTCCCTAATATTTGAGTGGAATTCTATTTTAGTTCCTAACGTTTAAAATATCTTATTTTAGTCCCAAAAAGTTTCAATTGAATTCAATCAAGTCTCACAATTAAAGGTTGGACCGAAACTTAACGTTGTAGCTGATATGGTTGTTTGCTTGGTGATTAATTATTTCATTCCAGCGTTAAAAACCTCCATCTCCACAATCTTCTTTCCTTTTACCCAGCTAATAAGTGTTGCTGTCATCTTCAAAGTTCTTGTCGTCGTCATCTCAGATGCGTCGCGACACGCCGACATCATTATCTGTTCTTGGTGTCGTTAGTTTGCCTGCTTCATTCATCATCTCCAAAGTCCTCAAAACCGTAGTTTCGCCCTACATTGGGAACCCACTACGAATTTGCTCCACTACTGGCCGTATCTTTGCAGGATTGTTCGCCAATTCTAAACTTCTAATTTATTTATTTTTTGATAATCAGATTTAATATTTTAAATTATTAGTTTTTTTTATGATCAATTTTAATATTTTTATGATCACATTTTATAATTTTGGAAGATTATTGGTATGCCGTGAAAATTGCGACATACCAGTAGTTCAGCGCTTTTAACCGTTGATCTTAATTTTATATTGATTTTATAATTAAAATTAATATTTTATAATTAAAATCAATTAAGATTAACGGATAAAAGTAATGAAATACCAATATGCCACAGTTTTCGCGGCATACTGGATAATTTTTCTATAATTTTAAATGATCAACTTAAGTATGTTGGATAATATTTTTACTGTTATTATTGATTAATATTATGTTAGTTATCTAAGATTATTAAAAAAATAGCCCCTAATTAATCATCACATATAGAAATACATATTTGGTATCTTATTTTTTTTTGGTAATTATAATGCAATAAAGAAATTTTATTATCATTTTATTGCATATTTGATTAATCTACAATATATAATATCTTTTTTTGTGTAATATATTATGATAAGTTTAATTATTTTAGTAGTTGATTATATACCAGAAAAGTTGTGTGAATTAATATATTTTTTTATTGACAGTTGATTTTTAATATATATATATATATAATTTTTTTATTATAAAATTTACTAAATGTATTTAATAATAATAATAATAGGTTTGACCAAATAAATGTATTTAATAAAATTCACTACCTATATATTAATGCTCCCTGAGATCGTTCCAAAAAGTCCAATATATCTCTGTTACTCCACCGTTGAATCATTATTGAGGGTGCTAAATAGTGAATGAATAGAAGAATTATCAAATAGGTTTCAAAATTCACAATTTTTCGCTCTACACATCTAGTCAAATATATCTTAACTCTTGTTTGTTCCTACAATAATTTGCTCCTTACTAGTGCTTGATCTTATTATTATTGCTCATCAGCAGCTACAACAATGGAAGATCTACAACTTTGCCACCAGGTACTTAAATTTTCTTGAATTTTTCTTTTAAATACATCACGATTTTATTTGAAAGCAATTAAAGAGAGTAAGCGTCATGATTATATTATTTCAATCAAACAGTACACTCTTTGAATTGATAAGAATAATTATTGGTACTAATTTATTTTTGTGTTTGTTTGATTTATCAATGACAGTGTCGTGCAGGAACTAAAAATTATATGAGATGTAAGAATTTGAAATACCAAAAACAGTGCAAACTGAAGTTTTGTAAAAGGTGCCTCTTGAACAGGTAAGTTACAATAATGTAGATATGCATATTCTACTAGTAAGATATTTTTGTGGTTATACGCTAGCCATAAAAGTTTTGTTAAAATAAAAACTATATATTTTTATTTTTAAAAATACCATATTCACTTTTGTTAATAACACCGACCACATGTTTTATAAGAAGCGGGTCACATATTCCGTGATATAAGATAAGATGTTCTAATACTTTTAATCGTTAATGTTAATTATAAAATACTTTATTATTAAAATTAACTATTAAAATTAAAAATACTAAAACGCTTAATATTTTGAAAACGCCTTCCTATTTTATAACTTTTTTTTTATGTATATTTGCTCAGAGCCCCTCTCCTACCCCCACCCACCCCACTTCTCTTCCCTTCTTATAGCAGCATATTCATTTTGTGGGGATCGATATAAATATAATCGATCTATATATGAGTTTTATTAAAAATATGTAAAATTTCTATCTATATCTTATTCTAATTTTTATAAAATATAAATAATAAAATTTATTTATAAAAAAATCTTTTTTATATTTATATCAATTTATATTTATACGGAATAATTTTTCTTTTTACAATTTTTTACATGCACATTAACTTTGCAAATTTATATTAGGTACGGATTAAAAATTGAAGAAGTGGGCCAATTAGATGATTGGAAATGTCCAAAGTGCCAAGACAAATGCAACTGCAGTGTTTGCCTGTAATAACTTTGGGTTTGATCTGTCTTCTCCTGTCATTTTACTATGCAAAATCAATAATTAAACTTGTTATAAAACAGAGCAATTAAATCTGTAATATAGTAATAAGCAAATTTATATACAGTTTTATGATAATTTTTTTTATATATATTGAGTTGGTTATTTTATAATTGTAGAGCCAAAAAGGGTTATAAACCTACCGGCAAAATGATAAGAACATTAAGGGCTGATGGTTATGGTTCTGTATCACAAATTCTTGAAGCAAAAGGTGACGAAATTTTAGAATCAAGTGCTCCCATTTATTATGGTGCCACCACCACCATAGCGTTGGAAGATTATAATCATAATAAGAATAATAAGGTATATATTAATTCCTGTTTATATGTTTTAGAATTTTAAGATTATTTGAGTAATAATGTTGATGGTAATTCTACTTGCAGGAGGAAACTTCACCCAAAAAGCGAGATAAAAGAAAGGTATCTCCTACTGAAGGGTTTAGAAAGAAAAAGAAAAAGAGAAGAACGAAGAAAGACGAGTCTTTATCAAGTGATGAGAAAGGAAAAGAAAAATTTGTGAAGACTAAAAAAGCCTCTAAAAAGGAAAAGAAAACAAAAAAGAAGGACAACAGGATCATACTTGGAACAAGAAAGAATCATTGGACTTCCAGGTTTTCATTTGTCGATCGTTTTGTTCGATAAAAAAATGAATTAAAAAAAAAACTAGTGTTCAAGTGATTTTGCTTCCCTGTTTTTTTTTTGTATTATGAACTTCATAGTTGGAGTTAAATTTGATTTGTATGGTTTACATTTTTTATGAACTTGAATTGATGGTTAGACTTGGTGTTTTATTATGAGTGTTTCTTTTTAAAAAAAAATAAGCAACGACATATATATACATTCATCATGACTCATATATTAATTGGTAATTGTCAAAAAAAAAAGTATATTAATTCGTAATGCTACAGATATCATTGTATACTTCCATAAATTTCATTTACAATCTAGAAGATATAAATATCAAGCACATAAAAATTCACAAAATACATAAATACAATATATAATAGTATAGAAATAATTACGTAGATATAGCATATAAATAATGTACCTCGACACAAAAATCAAAATAGAAGAAGAATCAAAATAGAAAAAGACAACGGTGTATGGATGTATACAATAATATTCGATGGATTAATTCTTATACCAATATCATAGGTGATCAAAATACTTTTACCATGTTTTTACAGGGCTAATTAACAATAATAGTGAAGAATCAAACAAATGTAATTCATCTAGCTACATATGATAATCACCGTATATAAACGTGATGATATATAGTAACAAAATAATTTTGGTGCCTCAAAATGATGATGAAACAATTGAGGTTCATCTACTACATACTGCTGAAAGTTAAATCCCAATGAGTCAAATACTATTGAAACCCAGAATACGAACTCTTCTACAATTAATAATCCAAACCGAAACATCTTCAAATCCAACAAAAGTATTAAATTTTCAAAGCTACACTCCAATTCAAGAATTTATCAATTTTGTTGAGATTTTTTTTCCACTAGAATCTTCCCCCTCACAAGCTTGGTTCTACTAAAAACATTACAGAAATTCAATGATCTTTAAAAAAGGTTTAGAGTCACTATTTATAATTTAAAATAAAAAATTATTTTTAAAAAATTAATTGATATTGATCGAAAATAATTAACTATCTATTTTTTTTGGACTTGAATTAACTATCTATTTAAATTGATGCAAAAGTTTGAAAGACAGAAAATATTATTATTGTACACTTGAAGTTGATAGATTCATATTAACAAAATAAAATTGTAGGGTCGTGATGAGTGTGACCAAGCGAGCTCGCTAGGGGATAAAATAAGAACCTTCATATATTCAAAAGTAATATGCATAATGCATGTGAACCCTAAGCTGTCACCCAAATTTCACCGCAACAATAACATAATATATTATTATACAATTAATATCACTGACCATTTAACAGAATAATAATAATAACAATAATAATAATAATAATAATAACTTTCAAAAAATAATAATAAATGGACCACACGAGAAAGAGATAATGCGACAGATATTCCATAGTCCATCCCTTTCATGATTGAAATTGCTCTTAACTTTTCTATTTACGGCAAAACAACCCAAAATTTTCCCTACTGCAAGATAAGGAAAGATAGTAAAGAGAATCTCAATTCTCATTTCTTAACCATCACCAATCACATATACTTTTTTTTTTTACAGAACCCGTCACATATACGCTTTGTTGGGATATTTATATTCCAATTTTAAAATTAAGAAAATAACTGAAATTGAAGTATTAATTTACGAAACAAAAAAAAAATAAATGTTTTAACCATTAACAACCATTCTAGGGTGAATTTGGTAAACATTTTCCATCAAGTGCTTCTATTTTTTTTAGAGCAGGAACCACAATTTTGTGTTTGGTAACTCAAAAAGTCAATGAACTTTTGTTTTTGGCTTTTGAGAGTATTTGACGAATAGCTTTTCAGAGAGCAAAATGACACATTAACTTTAAATTGTTTTATCAAACACTATATGCGTGACTCTTGCTTATTGAGAGCCAATTTTGAGATATTTTACCAAACGATTATGCGATGACTCTCTGAAAACTGCTTTTTGAGAGTCCAAAGAGCTCAATCACTTTTTGAAAGTCACAACATTACCAAACCGACCTTTTACTTGTTTAACAAAAATGGAAAATCAGTTGTTAAATTTGCTATTTATGTATGTAGAATACATATTAGAATAGAAACTACATATTATAATAATTTATTTGGTAACTAATTTTTTTTATGTCCAGATAATACTTTATAAACTATTCAATTGTTGTTAAGTCTCATGCGAAACATTATTATTGGTGTACTTTTTAAAAAATAATATTTGTGCAAAATAAAATATTGAAAGTAGACAATTAGTCACATGTATTATATATTGCTGAGAAAATTGCAAAAATATTTAATTATGCATTACTATATTACAAAAAATAATTATCTTTAATACTTACTTTTTAAAAAATTATTTAAACAAATAATTCTAACTTAACGATAGTATCAAATTATAACTTCTTATACTTTAAGCATATCAAAAATTAAACTCAAATTATAAGAGACTAGCTAGCTAATTCTAATTTTATCTAAACTATAATTAATTATTTAGAAGTTTTTAAAGCAAAAACCAACCATATGTCATCAATTACAACCCTTTATGATTTTTTTAATAGAATTGATATTATTATTATTTTAGCAACCCTTGAAATGAATGAGAAAGATGCTGCTATTCCTTCTTTGTTTCTGATGAGTGTCCCTCTGCCTTTTCTTCCTCATTATCCAAGAAAAGCAACCACCTTGCTGCCTGCTGCAAATTTGTTCTTCATGTTTGATCCAATCATTCTTTCCTCTTTGATGATCAACTGTTTCTTTTGTTTCCCATGTTTCTCTATCTTTCACTTCCACCTGCACATATATCCATTCATTCATGCAATCTCTCATTCATCACATCAATGTCATGCATGCATGCATGCTAGTGTATGTGGTGAATGGTGATACATATATATTTATTTATATGTGCTTATTATTATATTCTTTTCAGAATATTGCTATATTAGGTAACATTAATCAACACTGGTCCATTATATTCTTCATGTGTCATCTCTTGTTACAAAATATTCGTTTATGAATTATTTGCCATCAAAGTTACTGACCCACCAAAGGTTGAATATTTTCCAAGTTCCAAAACATTCGGTAAAACAATTATTCTTTAGAAATTGGCATAGCCTATAGCTTGCTATATATATACTTAGCCCTATCTTAGTATCTTAGATTACTTCATTTAGTAATTTCGTCTACCTTGTTTAATTTAGAGTGGTGGGATCTTAATAACATTTCTAAATGTTACTCTCAACAATTATTAAGGTACAGTGGGCATTTGATAATAAATATGCAGTATTATGTATAAAGTTATTTTTAAGATTTAACTGACTTTAATAAATAAATATAAATATCAAATATGTAAACATTTTTCTAACTAATAATATGGCTAATGAAAAATAGAACATATGTAATTACTTTATATAGAACGTCCACAATAAAAGTTATAGAATATCTGAAACCTAAAATAACTAATAATCAAACAACTTTATATTTTTTAGAAATAGAACATCACAAACCTAAAAAAAAATATAACATCTAATTTAAATTGTTAGATGATGTTGGCTGAATTTTTATTGGTTACCTAACATTGTTGTATTCTAATAGTTAACTTACTAGTCCGTTTAAATAAATATTAGATATTTAAATTCTATTTTGTATATAGAATAATCTATTAACCAATGACATACCCTTTTAAATAGAACACAAATTTGCGACAGATTAGTTCTTTATTTATCGAATTAGAGAATATTATAGAAAAAAAAAACATAAAATATATATTTTTGCAAAAATATAATAGTTAAGGCACCAATAAACATAATAAATAAATAGTAGATTAAAATTAAAATACATAATAAAAAAATAGTTGAGACACTGCATCAGAATAAACATAGCGGTATATCCTAATTTTTTTTTCAATAAATATTTATGTACACATGATACATACAAACACATGATATATTTATTTAATGACTTACACACCTCAAAAAAATATTCTGTGTGTGTCTAATGTGTTTGTGTGTACATGTAGCATTATTGTTTTTTTTTAATCTAAAATATAATATATAGTTATATAATGCTTCAATTTAGGCGCCAAATAAGGTATTTCCATCTAAAGTTTTGTTTGGATGTTAAGAAACAAGAATCCTCTCTGACGCAGATAGAGACATAAAGAGAAGGCCTACACTGTTGAAGTTTTTTTAATTTAGCTGTATGTTACATAAAAAAAAAAAAAAGAAGAAGAAAGAACAAAAACTAAAACATATGAATGATTAGCTCTTCTTCCCCACTCCTCTTTTGCGTCCAAATCAGCTTACGTATGGAATAATTCAATTCAATCTCAATCTCTAACAACTTTGGCTATATTATATAACACTTTGGAAATATTTATATATTAATGTAACACATTATTATTTTTATTAGTTTGAGAGCCACTATATATATATGCATTAAGATCTTTAATCAGAGAAATTTCTTGAATGGGATTATATATTCTATGACCCCATTATTGCTATAATGCAAGAAAGTGCATGCTCTATGATTTATAGGCTCAGATCCTACTATCCCTAAAACTCTATAGTAGTACTTTGTATCTTATCCTATTGAAGGAATATAGTTGCAAGAGTGAGTACACTTGTTGAGGGTAGCCTTTGAAACAAAAAATTATGTACTTTGATTCCAGAATCTCTATTGGTTACATATCAGACAAAGAGAAAAAAGCTTAAGAACTACTGAAAAGGGATAAGGATTATATTGTTGCTATGTTTAAGACTTTAAATCATTCAAGGGTCTCTGAACTAGCTCTGGAGTTGAAGTGTTCTTATTTGAATTTGCATAACAAAGCATTTTTCCTGCTCAATGGAATCGGCTACGTGAATCAAACGACACGACCATTATTTGAAGGGAATAATTTGGTTTTTTGCTTTGTGAGATGGCATTTTCAGTATCTGAAAACTGATTCCCAAAAACAAAGACAAGTGCAACTGTATGTGTAGTAGAAAGCAGGCTACTTGGGGTGGAAAGGAATGGAGGGACCAAAAAAAAATAAAAAGAAGAAGAGGGACATTAGCACATGAAACACTGAGGTCCAAGATATCTATATCACTGCCCCCACCATTGGAAGGTTATAATCTAATTATATGACAACTAGATTTGATTCTCTTATCTTGGGAAACACACCCCCTCCTCCTTAGTTAGGCCTTAGGTTAGTTGCTCTTTCTTTTCTTTGTGTTTTTTGAATAATTTTGAATGATTGATATAATAATAATAATGATCCTGACTCATGTATCTGATTCTTTGGATACTTCCTCAGATAGTTTTTAAATTTGTCTTGCCAAAGCAAAAGATCAAATTAAACAATTAAGTTTAAAGAAGAAGATTTATTTGTTATAATTTAATTTTTTTTTATATATTAGTAGATTAAACTATTTCTGTATAATAACCAATATCATTGCTAACTTAATGATCAAAGAAAAGGGGACTTAATCTTAAATTGTTTGAGCTATTAATTGAAGTGTAATTAATGCAGAGAAGAATCTGCTAAAATTTTTAACTCATTACACAGTAAGTGAACAGACAGGGAAAATAAAATGTAGTACAACACACACATACATACCTCTTCCTCAGATTTTGTTTTTGCATTTGAATTAGGTGAATCTGCAGCTCTATTTTTGGACCTTTCTATGATTGAAGGTGTTGAAGCAGGGCTAGGACTGCTTGAACTAAGATATTGAGGGGTGCTTTGAACACCAACATCTCTTGTCATTTCCTCTCTTTTTTTCTCTGCATAAAAACATTCATTAGTTACTTGATTAGTCTACAAATTAAATCACAGTCTTAGCTATTTGTAAAGTATATGTATGAACCTGGAATGGGGTATTGAGGAGGAGTTGATTCATCTTCTTCTATGAGACTAGATGGTTTGGGCTGAATTTGTCTAGAAGAAGAATAAACTAGAGGAGCAGACATGGTGATTCTGTTTGTGAAACTTCTGAATGATCTTCCACTAAGAGTTTTTGCAGATAAACACTCCATTGGTACTTCTC
>JASCZI010000003.1:197909-236896 GCA_036250425.1 Stylosanthes scabra
CAAACACCATTCAAATTTATTCAAACAAAATCATCATAACCATATATATATATGCATCATCATGATATATATGTTGCTTTGTTAATTAGTACCTTTAAGAGCAGTGGTGAATGAGTATGTTGAAGGGTCTATTTCATCTGCGACAAAAATAGGGAGAATATTTCAAATCATTATGAACTAGCTCGCTAGTTTGAATAGATTGTAGAAGAATACATATATATATATATACCTTTTAAAGGATATCCTGGTGAAGAAGCAGTGCTAGAAATGGTTATGTTTGATCTGAAAGACCTTGTGTCTTCTCTAAAGCTTCTCATATATGATCCTGAATACCTTCTTGAGTTGGTGTTCTCTCTGCTGATTCTACCCTTCATTCCCCATTCTCTCAAATTGAACTCTGATTCATCTCTTCTCCTTGAAGTGCTGCTATAAGGAGATGGTTCAGCAGTTGATGCCATGAAAAAATGAGTTAGTAGAATTTTCAGCAGAATATGATGAATATATATATGATCTTTCTTTATTTTGTTCAAGTGTTCAATGAAATCACTCCCACTATACTCAAACTTTGTAAAGGTTTGAAAGTGGGTACTGAAGGAGGTGTAGACATGACTAAAAAGAAAAGAAAAAAGTAGGTACTGAGGGATGAAGCTTTTTGTCTTGTTAAGGTATAAGGTGGAATGTGGCTTGGGAATTAATACAAACACAAGGCATGCCTAAATTCTGTGAGGGGTGTGTTTCTGTCTCTTGAAAAGTTTTGCTCTCTTGCTTTTTGAATCTCACAAGGTGCAAAAGACATGCAACTAACTAGTAACTAGTAATGTATGTCATTTACAAATTTATTATTGTTTTTTCACTCCAATATATATTGCATGTATATATTGATTCCTTTTTTTTTGGCCTATGCATTGAATGCAGTGGACTGCCCCAGTAACTTTTCTTGTTCTTTGACCCCTAATATCCTAGGTCACTATATATGAGGTTTTAATCTCCAAGTTAATCATGGGACACTAAAATTTATAACTTGTGCACCTTTTTTTTCTCCCTTATATTTAGTTACATCAAATTTGGGTGCTATAATCAACTTCAATTAATCTAAGCAAACAGCTCACTGGTATATATAGCAATTTATTGACTATTAATAATATTTTAAATAAAATTTAAATTCGTGTAAACTAGTCTCTCAAGCTAAAATATAATATGGAAGAAAAAAAAAATTGGATGCTGTAAAAGTTTATGGAAAAAAAATAGTGTAATGCTAGGAAACCAACATTAGGAATTAATAGGAAGCCAATAAATATAATTAAAAAAATAATAAAAAATAAAAAAAAAAAAAATAATATTAACTCATTATTTTCTTAATATTCGTCCCAAAACTTCCTAAAAAAATAAAGTCATTCTTATATACGATCTTATCTTATCACAATCTATCCGGCACAAAATATATAACCTTATTCAAAAGGAATCTTATTTCAAAAGGAAGAAGTATCTTCTATCTATATTTTGATATTGAGATTTATGACAATTTTTATGAACAGGCACTAATAAAACTTTTTGTAACACATAATTGGAGGTGGGAGAATTCTTTTGGTGGGGCCGAATAATCAAACTCACTGTTTGGGTGGCATGGCCCAATCCTACTACTATTTATCTGCTTCCCTTCTGTATCTTTGAAGTCTGGTCATTTTTTATGCACCCAAATTGGGTATTTGATTTATTTGAAAATTCTACCTCTTTAATTTAGGGAATTTTAATACAAGACATTAATTCATTTCATTTTTAACTTGTTGCCCAACTTCATATGGTTTTTTTTATCACTTGAAAAAATTGATAAATCTAAATTTTAGATAATAATCAAGCCACTAAAATCAAGACTTGTTCTCATTCTCAGTATACTTATTATAAATATTTATAAATTTATAAATTGGCTACTAAAAAGGTCCTTATGAGTTATGACATTTGCAAAAAAAAAAAAAAAAGTTTAGCATGAACCTACAACTACAAGGATATGTAGGTAACTGTTTATTTTAAATCTAGTAACTCAAAGTTTAGCATGAACATACAAGCATTTGCACTGTAACAAAGTTTCAGCGTTGTTTCACCATTATTATTAAACATTAATTATGAATATATTAATAAAGTTTAAGCTAATGTTAGCCCTAAAAACACAAGTTAAGATTATTATTAATAGAATTTTTAAAAAATTATTTAACAATAAATATACAACAAATTAAAAACTTAAAGTTTATAAATTTTTTGTAAAAAATTTTTTAATTGATAATTTATCATTTTTCTTAAAACACATATTAACTAAATCCAAATTAATAATACCATTATATATATATATATATATATATATATATATATATGAAAGAAAGTGAAAATGTTCAAAATGCTGCAAATGAAATTATAATGATTGAACTTGATTTTAAGACTAGCACTTCTTTTCAACATGTTTATTGAAATAAATAAATAAACAAATTACAACAACTTGATTTATCTTAAGCAATAATTACAATTTTTTAATATGAAAACACGACAAAGTTTTAAAGGTAGATCATGTATATATAAGAAGTGCCTACTATGATGGAGAGGAAGAGTGGTGAAGAGAATGAAGATTGCCTTGATTTGACTATCACATGGAGGGTTTTTTTTTTTTTTAATTATTTATTTAAAATAAAATCAATCAAGTATGTAATAATCTTCATTCTCTTCATATGAAGACCTCTTCATCTTAAAACTCACCTATATAAAATATACAATAACGTGTGCCATCCAGGCGCTACGATGCCCAGTTATTAATATTATTGTTGTCTACATTAACAGTATATATGGGGCCTAAATCCAAATATTTTAAAAGATCTGAATGTGATTAAGAAAAAAGTTTTAATAAGCGATATGTAGCTCAAATGACATTTATCCGTTTTCATTAAAAGAAATTTTAAGTTCGAGCTTCTTCCCTAATAAAAAAATGTTTTAATATGCTATTATTGATTGATGAGTATGTACTCTCATTTAAAAGGTAAAGTCCATTTTGAAATAGATGTTTCAACTTCATTTTATTGTGAAATTTTCTCTCTTGCTAAAAGAAATCTATTATTTATTTGCTCAACGAAGATGTATATAATTATTTTTTCATGATATTTTTTAACTGTACATGTCAAGAAGTAATTTGTCTCAAATTAAATTTTAATCATTAGTTTATAATTATCACATTCATAAAACAAAATTTAAACTATCAATACATATTTAAATTGATTACTCGATTAATATTAAGTAAAATTGGATCCATTAGCCTAACGAATTTAATAACACCAATTTCTTCTTTCTAACGATGGGGTTTTCATGAAATGTATATTCAAATAGAATAATTCTATTTGCACATCAAAATCAGTTATCAAATCAGCCGTATAATATATATTGAAATACAAAATACATATGTAATTTAACTTATTTTTAATGTGTCTTTAATATTTCAATACATATTATAAACTAGTGACTCTTTGGTTGCTAATTTTAATATATACCTTGCTCATTTAAATATATAATTAATGTTTACATAATGACATGAATTTAATAACACGAATGATTTGGGTATACATTTAACTCATTACAAAATTACTAATCAAATTATAATGTGACGCTTGTCATCAAATGTCGGATTTGTACAAGTGTGACAAAACGTTGTATAGTTAGAGTGTTATTTGGACATTTTACAAAAATATTCCAACCTGACAAAACCATCACTAAGCTAAAAAAGAAGGCTTCTTGATCAAAGAGAACAGACATAAAGAAATCTGTACGTTCTAACAGATTCCTTATTTTTGGTAAATAAAAAAGATCATTTAATTTAGTGATAAAATCAAGCTAGCTTTAATGACATAAAGCTTCTTCATCAAAGAGAATTCACATGAACCATGCAGTGGTTTATTCTTCATTTGTACTCATTGTTCCTTCTTTTTCTGAAACTTTAACTATAACGAAGTTCCTTCATTTTGCATTGGGATACTTTTATTATAGATTAAAGAGTATATACCCAAATTAGTCCTAAAGAATTTTAAAATGGACGTTTTGGTCTCTAACAAAAATTAATTACCGGATTAGTCTCCAACGTTAGTAAATGTCAGACACTTTGATCCCTAACAAAATTAATTATCAAATTAGTCCCCAACGTTAGTATACGTCAAACACTTTAGTCCTTCCTTTATCTTCTTCGTCAACCATTAACGATCCGATAAAACATGATACGTGAAGCTGCTTAGTCACACATTAAGTTAAGCTTTAGAGGGACCAAGTAGCTTCATGTATCACATCGAATCGGACTGTCAGTGGTTGACAGAGAAGATAAAGAAAGGACTAAAGTGTCTGATGTCCACTAACGTTGAGGACTAATTTGGTAATTAATTTTATTAGGGACCAAAGTGTCTGACATTTACTAATGTTAGGGACTAATCCGGTAATTAAATTTTGTTAAGGACTAAAATGTTCATTTCAGAATTCTTTAGGGACTAATTTGGGTATACATTCTAGATTAAAACATGGATTATTATTGTACATACAGGGATTAATAACGATTAATTTTAATTGAAGTTAGGTTAGGTTACATTGAACTTACTTATTAAACAGAATTTACATACGACACGTTTTGATTTGTTATTCTTGCATTAAATTAAATAACACAGCCAAAGATAGAGGATGACGTCATTGTTATATTCACAAGCGAGAATGCGAGATTAATGTCAAGTTCTTTCTAAATACAAAGACATTGAATGTTACATAATGTAAATATCATAACGGTAATTATGTACCATTTTTTTTGTCCTGAATTATGTACTATTATATGATGAATATATGGGCATGCAAGGTGTTGTTACATCATTTAAACTCACAAAGTCTATTGTAATTTGTAATTTAACCTTATTTTAACATACCAATTATGAAAAACTTAGGTTGGCCTAGCTAGTGATTAGTTCATAAGTCCGCTTAAGTAAATATCAGGAATTTAAATCTCAGTGACCAACGGCAACTCCTCAAATTCAGCTCAGATTTGCGGAGGATTAGTCATCGACCTGTCGGTTATGTTTAATAACAAGAGATGAATTCATAATGCTCCTGCTAAACTCTCTGATTTATTATATATTGACCCTAATGATGACTAAGTAAAAGGCAAATTATATTCTTGTATATATCCGTTAAACATTTTGTTATGCTAGTATACGAGGAGCGCTAAGAAAAATAATCAGTTATGTTTAAACTGATTTAAATGGTTTAAAATAAGTTTTCTATATGAGAAAGTTTATTAATTTGATGCAGTTTCGTTTTAAACTATATCAAATGTGTTGGTGCAATTTCAGTTTAATTTACCGAAAAACGGCACCATAAGTACTAGTAATTATTGGCAGAGAAAAAAAGTTGTCATTTAAACATTTGATGATAGAAAGAAAAAAGTGTCATTTTCTTGTATATTACAATAAGTAAATGGAATGAAGTTTTATGTTTTGATTTATACTCACGTGCTTATTATAAACATACATACTATACGGTTGATGTGATTTTCTTTCTTTTTCTCTCTTTATAAAAAAAACACCCACACATTATTTGTTCTATTTCTCCTTTTTCTTTAATATTTACGCTTTTTAATATGCACTAGAATAAACATCATTACGAGAGCAAGACCTTAAGAGAACTATCATCGTAAAAACTAGTTTATGTAGTGGGAGTACTCAAGGTCTTATTACGATACTTCACTTAGTGTTTTTCCGATTAGAACCCTCCATAAGTAGTCCTTTTTAGCTTCTCGACGATTCTACTTTACGGCATTTTATTAAGTGACACTTTGCTCGACCTTTTACCGATCAGAACCTCCACTTGTCAAAATATTTCATAGGTAGTTCTTTTCGGTTAACCAACTCAGAACAAGAGTGCTATTGTTACGAACAGTAAGACCTTAAGAGTGTTGTATAATTTATTTATGTCTCAAACTTTAATTATATATGTTTATGAAATAATTGCAATTTATTTTCTTATTAAAACTAGTTTTGAAAAATTAAAACGTTTCTAGCCGTTCAAAGAAAACGTTTTTTTCTTTAGTAATATTTATTATATTTATACATTGGATATTTGACCGTTGCTTTGAGTAACATGCTTATATGCATATCACCTATATATACAGTAGTAGTAGTACTATTATAATATTGATCTCTTATTCTAATTATCATCTTCTCAACTTCCTTTCCTTGAAAAATAACGTGAGTTTAGTAAGCTTTGGCTTGCAATTGTTTTAATATTTTATTAAGAGAAGAACGAGATTGTGCTGCTCCAAGTGTTTCGAAAATATTGGTGTGAACCGTATTCTTGATGATCCACGTCTAGTGCTGGAGGATTTCCGTCGAAGTCATTCCACCTACAGGTAGGGCGGTAATAAATCCTTAAAGACAATACCTAGCATGATTCATGATAAACTCGTTCTAATATTCTTTTATTTTATTTGTCTACTAAATTCTATTCATATTTAAAATAGTTAAAATATTATTTTAAAAGCTTATTTTTCAACCATGAGAACCATCACTATGAAAGCTAACTCATATGGTGACCAATGAGGGGTAATTGAATCTATTATTCATCAGATAGTCACAAGCTAGCTTACCCCTCCAGGCCAACTGGATAATCATAATAATCAGGATATGATATTTTCTTTTCCAAGTAGTTGAGTTGAGATAGGAAGATGGTATGGTATATATTGAGTTTGTATAGTGTTGAGTTGTTTTCAATTTGGCTGTAAATGTGTAATGTGTGTGTGCAAAGAAACAATATGAAGGAAGAGATTGGGGTTTTGTTTTGTAAGTGCATGTGCATGTGGATGTCACATTCTTATCTTGTAAAATTCTATGAAAATGAGTGAAGGGTGATGATGGGTCCCCCCTCACATTATGGAAGGAGGAGGGTATGGGTCCCACCAGCCTGGACCTCATCATAGCCGTCAGTTTTGTCTGATGTGTATGCATTGTTGGCATCAACAATTAGAGACCTTCTGTAATTCTGTTTACTTCCACAGTCTTTTGGGGGTCCATCTACTTCATTTATTTTTCTAAAGTTTTTCGTTTTTTTTTTTTTTTAAACTTTCTCTACCACTTCAAATTAAAATTCACATACTATCATTCACCATGTGCTAGATTTCCTTACAAAAAAAACACTAAAAATATGTTTGATTTGTATTTTTATTTTTAGCATTTTTTTAAAAATTTTGTAAATAAAAAGGCAATAAACACAATAAAATTATATTTTTTTCACCTCATGATTTTTTCTTTCTCTCACAAAATTCAAAAAATAAAAAATATTAATTTATTTAGCAAATGTTCTTATTTTCTATTTTATTTTTATTTTTATTTTTTATAAAAAAATAAAAAATAAAATCACCCAATTTTTTTCATTTTTTGGTAGTTTTGAGTTCGATATTTAAGAATTAGAATAATTTATTTAAACCACAATTATATTTGTTCAAATAATTATAATACTAAAAAAAAGTGTTTTTTGTCATTAAAAAAGAAAGAAAGAAAAAGTTTGAACTGTAAATTGTTTGGATGGTAGCTATCGTAGCTACTATGCAAATTTTCCTCTTTCATAATAGTAATTTTAATATGTTTTATCGGAAAAAGATATTTATTTGACTTTATTTAAGAAGATGTTCATAATAGAAGTTGTTAGTGAAGAGACATTCCAATGTTTATGTCTTCCGCAGAATCAAACTTAGGACCTCTTCATTAAAGTCTCTTGTTGAAATTTAAATTTGAATTCTGAAAAAAAAAAGAAGAAAACTTGTATTAACAAAAAGTATTACAATTGTTTTAACTAAATTAGTTGAATTTTAGATAACAAAATTTAAATACAAATGCCAAAGATTGAAAGAAAAAAGAAAGAAGGGAAAAAACACTTGTGTCCCCCACATTGTAGTCCACATTGAGTTGTCTTATGATATCTTTGTATGCCTAAACATTTGGCAGTGCAATAAAGGTTTGCTCATACCCATTGCTAATTGTATTAAGGACTCTTTTGGGAAAGAACATCCACATCCAAGACTACAATCTCTTCCACATTATTCAGGAACTCTGTTTACTATCTTTCATTACTTTTAAGAGTTAGAGTTAGTGGGTCTATATGGATAGGCTCGGAGTGTGTTTAGTTATATTCAGCTTGGACGTATTTTAAAGATACGCAAGAAAAATATTTGATAGTAATAATTTTTTAATCATAAATAGTTATAACTTTCATATTTTATAATAAAAGTAGTGAAACCAGATTTACTCGATATTTTATAATTAACATATGAATAATTGATCAACTGTAAATTTAATTTACAGTTAAGGGTTGGCAAATAGATTTCTAATATACGAAATTGGATTCGAACCAATTCTATTTATTCAAGCGAACAAATGAATTGATGAATCCAAAGTTGGTTAACATTTCATTACTAAGTTTAAGATAAATTGAAGTACATATTAACTTAATGGAAGATAATAAGACAATTATAAAAATGATAATTAATTCATAACTTTATCATTTTACTAATCTCATCTTTTTCCTTCATTTATCAATCTTTCAGTAAAGAGTACCTGTAACTTAATTACTAATAAAAGTAGCAAATTAATTATGTACCAAAATGAACCAAAATATGCTTGTTACCCCTGTGCAGTTGTATGAACCAAATTGCACACCCTTAACACATTAACTATGTTAGGTCTGAAAAGGAGCATGAGCAGAATCTGTAGCCAACAGAACTAGAATGAGGAAAATGAAGTGAACTTTCTGTTGAGGCTACCTTTTTTGTGTTGGTCATAGAATTGAAAATGATGCAGCTTTTCAAAGGAGAGGCATGCATACACAGACACAGATTCTCCATTGACCATATTATTGTCATTTGTCAAGTCAATATAATTGAAAGGTAATAAGAGCATCCTAGGTAGCAGCACTTATCTGCTGATTATACCAAATACTTACCACTTAACTATATCATTCACATAATGTTACTTATTGTTACCTTATTATTACTCAACAAACTGTATTTTTAACACAATTCAATACACCTTTGTGTCTTTTCTATCAATCAAGAGAGGAGTCTGCAGACATAATAGTCAGACTCTGCATTTTCTGTCATGAACTCATGATATATATATATATATATATATACACATATACATAATATAATCATGCATGTTACATATATACCAAAATAAGCTTCATATTTGCATTTGGTAGGGCCAATTCAGAAGTTTACATAAAAAATTCTGAATGCCTTCTAAGAGAAGCAATAACTAGAATTAATATCAAATGTATCCATCCATGTAAATCAAATAGTAATTCAAGTTATATATGCTGCTTCTAAATGAGAAAAGAAGACATTGAATTGATTATGCACTCAAATGTTGCAAGTAATCATCAATTCCAGTGGAACGTGTAGATAAATCTCCACTGAGGAATGTGGACTCTGTGTTCACACTAATGACACTTGCTTCTACCCTCTTAAAAAGTTCTTTCCCTTATAGATTGGACCATGTTGTGATGAAAATCAATAGCACAAAGAAGCTTCAGTTATACTTATACATCAGATCAGAACATTGAGGAACAAAAAAGCTTACCATAGAGCAGCTAGTATTACTATTATTGTTGGTGTTAATACTCCTCAGTCCTCACCAGTGTCATTGATTCCCATCACAACATGGTCAAGCCAACAAGGGGTTTCAGATTAGATTCAGTGTGCATAGTGCTGAAAGAATGGTCCATGCCATGACTTTGTTGATGACATGATAATACTGATACACACACATCACTGTCATTTTACAATACCAGAGACATTATTATATATAGAATAGAGTAGAATATTATTAAGTAATGATTAATCAAATGTTGGTTTTTGAATATTGTGAATGGTCTCAGATCAGATGTAGTACACACCATGTTGGATTTGTACTACCATTTTGTATGATCTATACCTTATAAAAGAACACATCATTGACTGTACTGGAAACATGTACTACTACTACCTTAAACAATTTTGCTTTTACCAAAATTTAAAATATTCTACTATTCATTTTAGTTGACATCTTTTAAAAAAAATTTTAAAAATTTGAAGGGTGCAAACCGTGCAATTTTTCATGAGACAAAATCATCATGCTTTACTCAAAGACAATAGGGTGAAATTCAGGTAAAAGATTACATTTTTTTTACTGAATTCTATTTTAAAATGAAGCTTATGGTCCATGATAATAATGCAAAATTATGATCAATCGGTGCAAATTGCAACAAAAGAACAGCAGCATATCAAGCATAATATTTTTTTTTTGGTATTGCATATCAAGCATAATTTATCAAGAGATACAGAAGCTTCATTTTTTTTATTTTTGGTCCCAAGAAAGAATTATATTGGCCCAGCTCTGTTACCTTTTTTGGGTCTCAAGCCTTGGTCTTCTTTTTATGATAAAGAAAAAACCTTTGTCTTCTTTTCCAATGTAGCACACTAGCACCAATTTGGGTTTGGTCTCATTTCCCATAAGTCCTAATTGGGTATTTACTAAAAAAAAAAGAAAATAGAAACCTGATATCAGGTGAAGGATTGGAGGTTCTAGTGTGTAGTGTGTGTCTGAACAAAAAAAGAAAAAAAGAACGAGGCTATTATTGGAAATTTTCATTTCATCATTTTTTTTAGAGTAATGTTACGGAATCAATATTAGGGGACTAATAGGGAGCTTATGAGTGTAATTAGGAAAATAATAGGTGGTAAAAGAGGAGAGAGAAAAGAAGGAAAAAACCTATTGGCCACTTATTGGCTAAAAAATTATGGGCTCCCTAAACTTTCTTTTTTTTTTATATCAACATTCAAATAAGCCTTTAAGCTACCCATGATGATTTAACCTAAAGTAAACTTTATTTGTTTTTGCAGCCGAGGCGGTGGCCAAATGGTGAAGTATGATCTTCTAAAGAAGTTGCATATGAAGAATTAAAGGTTCGAACCTCAAAAGCGTGTGTGAGCTGTGATGATATTTAGTTGGGAAAAATTTCAAGTATAAGTATACCGGTAATTTTTTACTGTTGATTTAAATTAAAAAATATAAAAATATATATAAATTAAGATCAACGGTTATAAGTTATTGATATATTGATATATCGGTACATTTGGGGTTTGTCCCCGATTTTTAATGAGTTAATCAATTTTACATAATTTACACTAAGTTATACGATTTTACGATTTAAGTCTTTCATTGATTTTACGATTTTATATTTTAATTTATTTTTCGATTTCACGTAAAATCTCGATTTTCTCTACTCGCATTGCATAGTCTCCCAACTTGAGTATATGATTTTTAGCCCGGCATCGTGTAGGATTGGAGTCCAGTCCACCGTAAAAAAAAACTTTATTTGTAGTGTGTGTGAGTAGAGGAGGATGTGTGTGTAATTGGTACGTCAAAAAAAAAAAAAAAAACTTCATTTGCGGTCAACTCTTCAAAGCTTCGTATAAAAGAAAGATAAACTCCAAAACATTCAATATGTAATTCCCTCAACATAAAACTTAACAAAATGCTAACTAAAGACAAAAGCAATTCTGATCAATTTCTTAAAAACATTATTAAAAAAAATAAAGATTCCAAATGATCAAGCTTTTCATACATAACCATCCACCAACTACACATTAAAACCATTATTAAACCCACCACCATAGCCACATTATTATTCAACCACTAAAAAGAAGCCTAAAGTTTATTCATCAGTCAGTAAAACCAGGAATTGTAGCATGTGGATGAAGAGCCTTAGCAGCATCAGAGGCCTGAACAGAAGGGCTAGGCTCAACAGCTTCAACAAGAAGCTCCTTTGGCAAATCCTTAATACCCTTAAGATAGAAAGTGTATAAGATCTTAAAAGGGTAAACAATCTGATGAAGCTTGACTTGCCCTTTAACACCTTCAAAGATTCCAGAACCACCAGTGACAGCAAGGTATGTGTCTTGATAGGTCATGTATGGACCCTGAACAGCAATGTGGCCATAATCACCAAAGTAGAAACTGTAGATTGCTTCATAACGGTCACCACCTTTCTCTGCTTTGTTTTGGATCAAAATGCAGATACCTGCTGTTATGCCTATCCTCTTTTCAAGGTCTCCAGTGTACAACTGCATAAGCATAATACAATTCAGATAGATTATATATAATCCGTAATGCTACATGTATCACTGTACATCTTCATACATTTTATTTACAATACGAAAAATTTAAATATTAGTATTAAAAAAACCCACAAAACATATTAATACAATATACAATAGCATAGAAATAATTACGTATAGTTCAAAAATAATGTATCTCAACATAGAAATCAAAATATATAGTGGTACACGTAGGTTAAGTCATATATAATAATATGAATAATCATATGAACACCTAACATAATTCAATCATGAAAAAAATGTTATTCAAGTTTGATTAGTTTACCTTGTTGGTGAAGGGTACAAGATCACCAAGGGAATTCACAGTTTTCTGGCTCAATCTAAGGTAAATAGGGCTTCCACGGTCACGTTCATTGATCTCATAAACACTCAGTTCTTGAACCCTCTCTACATAAGATTGTGCAATATAAACAATTCTGACATAAATAAACAAATAAAATTAAAGGGAAAAAAGAAGAAGAAGATGTATGTACCTGCAGCTTCAGATGAATCAGCTTGGCTCTTGCAGGTGAATGATTTGTTAGGCACTGAAGTGAAGTAAGAAGAGTGTGGCAAAGTGGAGTTAAGCTTGAGGCTTCTAGTGATTGATATGTTTGATGATTTAGTAAATGGTAAGAGTGATTTGGTAGTTGGGGCTGTGAAAATTGATCTTGATGCAGGCCTAATAGAAGAAGAAGAAGAAGGGATTGTTCTCAAAGCATAGCTTGATGAGGCCATGATCAATGATATTGGTATTGGTATTGGTTTAACACAAAAGTTGGTGACTTAATGTGATGAAAAAGGGGTTGGCAAATGGTGATTATATATATAGGGAATAATAGATTTGAAAGTGGTGTGTGAACTTGTTTTGGCTTACCGGCTAGATGGGTGGACGGTGGTAGGAATATGAACCATGTGATGTAATTGTTAAACTCAAATATTTTGATGAGGGTCAAATGGTCAATGATGGCAAGAGGGGAAAGTGGACGGTGCAACAAATAGTGCCTCATTTTCTTTTGTTGGGAATTTGCTACTTTTTGTTTTGGTGGGAGGGAGGAAAAAAAAAATACTTACTCCACCTCATGTGTTATTGATTCATTTATTTTATTCAAATAATTGACTTAATGCATACAAATGTCGTTACTATTGTTTCTTTCTTTTGAGTGCATTCCTGTTCGCTTAAGTCATCAACTCATTATTGTTGCTCAATAGTGGAAGTTCTATGTGTGGCCAACTCTGTAAGCAACAGTTCACTACTACTATGGAGTCTTAGTGCTGCATTATAACACAAGATATATGAATGATGCACAAAGAGAAATGGAGAGAGAATCAAAATTCCATTTCCAATGGTTGAATTTGAAATTTTATAGTGTCATGTGATTGTGTCAATATTATATAAAGGGTTTATATACTTGCTATTGGTTAATTTTATAGGAAATGAGTCAGGTGCTCTATGTTAATGGTGTTCCAGACCTTATAACTGTTGATTGAAGGATATTAAATAACTTTAAAATATATATTATAGAATCGATGGTGATGGGCATGGTGTACCAGAACGGTATATCGGAAATGCTTCCAATTTTATATAGGCCTAGTTGTTATTTTTATGTAAATATCATATTTACAGGAATGGAAAGTTCTTCGGAGGTTGAGAATGGAAGAAGTGTTGTAAGATGAAAAAAAAAAAAAACTTATGAGAGCTAATCATTTCTATGATAATTATGTTTTGTTTACATTCAATATTCAACCATTATAATCATCATTTGTAAGATTATACAGGTGGAGGAGGCAAATCCAGCAAAAGCCAGAAACCAACACAATCTTCAGAATCTAAATCTTCTTGGATGGCAAGAAAATGCAGACCCCCACAAGCTTTCTTTGCTGCTTCCCAGGCTTCAGCTTCACTAGTTGTCACTGGAGTCTTCTTATAGGTGGCATATACATACCGTGTCGAAATTCCAACTGAAAGAATAAGGCTCGCGCGAGCAGTGTCTGCTTCTATGGCACAGATCTCCAATCCATTCATCCAAGCTGTGCAACCAAATGATTATAAGAATGATATGGAAGAAAATTCTACTGCCTTATTTTTTCTGGGATTAAATGAATGATGATTTTCAGATATGTACCTGCTAATGCTGTAGCTCGAGAAGATGCAACAGCAAGTCCGGGGATCAATGTCTTGTCATCGATTTCGATACCCAATAAATCAAGATCAAGCCCAGCGCCGAACACAAATTTTGTCTCTAAGGATGACACCTCCTCTCGAACAGCTTAAGAATAAATTATTGGAAGTTAGAGAGGTATAACATATGAAGATAACTCAAAATACTAAAGGATGAAATTCGGATTTCTAAAAATAAGGAGAAAAAGCTTCAATCCTTTGTAAAATGCAAAAATTATAATCTATGTAACATAGACAGGATCCATAACTCAAACTAGTGTAAGGACATTGATGAGCAAAATGGAAACATGTGCTTGAAAATATAGAGGGAGGGAAAGATGAGGTCCATTTGATTTCTATTTCCATTTTCTGTTTTCTAGTTTCAGAAATGGAAACAAAACATAGGATTATATTATGTTCATAATATTTACTTTCTTTTCTTTTCCACAAAATTATGAAAAGTAGACGACTCTAAAGATGAAGACAGAAACTAAATATGCCTTAAGGCTAGCATATGTCGAGCAATTGCGAATTAAATGGCATGCAAGCTGTGGCCAGTTTACCTGAGTAAGGTAACTGAACAAATGCCCATCTTTCACCAAACAAGTTCTCTGGAAGTTCTGTGGGAAAAGGATTATCTAGTGCCAAAAGAGGCTTGGATCCTTGTTGAAATCCAGGATGCCGCATATATACAGTCTCGTAACGCTCTTCTAGCCATAGAATTAATGACAAACACTGAAAGGGATCATATGAATTACATGAAGCATACAAAATTGATGTGTGAACTCAGTGAATCATCAAAATAAGATGACATTAATTTGGGAAACTTATATACAGACCTAATTTGTGGAGTATTTGAACCACTTAAATGAACTATCAATCACCAAACAGGGGAGTAGGAGATAAAAATGTATCTTGAAAAATTTAGACATCCAATGAACTTCATGAAGATTCCTTAATACTCAAAATTTTAGTCTAGTCCATCAAGCTAACTCCTGAAACATTTCCAAAACTGCTTTACCATTCTTTGCCTCATTGAGCCACTGTTGAATTAATTTCCTGAAGCACTGAGATCACTACCAAGCAAATTATGCTCAATGAACTAACCTTTTGCAGCTTCGGAAACTTTCTAATCCAACATGTATTAAGTTATGAACTAGTTGAGAATGGTTTACAATTTTTTGGATGCAATAGCAATTTATATACTACTAATGAATTCCAAATGTAAAATAACTGAGAACAAATGATTGGAATGAGTCTTTACTAGCAACTTATTCCCTATGATAAGTTAATTGGACTACAAGTCACACACTCAATGATCCTGTAAATGTGAGAAAACGTTCTTGAATATACCTAAGGAAAGGCAAAAGAAATTGGAAAAACCTACGGTTTTCAACTGAGAAGTTAAACTAGCAAAGACATATTAAGAAACTGAATATCATACACACCCGTTTACTTGGAATAGATTTTATGTTGAGCTCCTTACATGCTTTTGTAATAATTGTCTGCATCTGTGACCTACAAAGTAACAACAAAAGCAATCAATATTCCACACTATAAACACTATGAACACTAAGTAAAAGAACATTTTTGTACACAAGTAAGTGTAAATCTAGATAGAATGACATGTTCAGTTTATCTAATTCTAATCTCCTCTAATTACTGAACAAAAGTAACTTTGGCACAAACAAGCTCATCCTAAATTTTCTAATTATATTTCAGCTACAAAACACAAGGAAACAATTGTACAAACACTTAGAATGCATAAAATTGAAACTTAAAACAGAGAAGAAGAAGTACCTGAAGAAGCGAATCTTTTCAGGTAAAGGGACACCCAAGTCATCAGAAATAGCAACAATAGCTTCCTTGAGAGTGATGCTATTAATGACATTGTTGGGAAAATACTTAGTGTACTGCAAAGAAAGCGAGTTGTCACACACAACCAGCTCCCAAAGCTTCTTGCCTCTAACATCAAGAATGGGCCTTGAACAGAAATCGAGTTCCCACTCAGTTATGGAGTCAGGGTCAGTTTCAGGGTCAAGATAGCACATTTCCGCAGTTGGGTCATCGTCTTCATCTTCAAAATGCTTCCTTTCTTCTTCTTCCTCCTTCTGGATCGACACGGAACTCTCAGAGAGCGAGGAACACGTGCGGAAATGGCGGAGCGGTGGGAGGTTGCTAAGTATGTTATTGTTGGAGGGAGTGATGAAAGAGATTGTAACAGGTTTTGATGGGTGAATGGTGAAGTGTTTGGGTTGTGTGGTTCTAATTGTGGTGTGGTTGAAGCTCAGAGTTGCCATGGATTCAATTCAACCACTCTCTGTTTAACTGATCAGAGATGGTGTTCGGAGGTAGTTATCCTCTGCCACATGTTTCGGTTAATGTTCATGAATCAAGATAATGATCATATTCTTTTTTTTTTATTTTCTTGGGCTCATACTTATTATTCGGCTTTGTTGGGCCCATTTAAGTGACCCAACTTAGTTGGGCTATTCAGAGAAAGAAAAGAGAGGAAAAATAAGCTACAACTGCTCAAGTCTCAAGAATTCTTTGTCCAAAAGAAGTCTCAAGTATTGTACAAGGCTAAATATAATGGTCCAAATTTGCAATTTTGACTTTAGACCCAATTCGATTTTTTAATTTTGGTCTAAACCCAATTTCTTTTCTTATATCTTAGTTTGGAGTTTCCAATCAGTAAATCAAATATAAAAAGAACAGTAATACTTACCAAAAAAAAAAATATATATATATATATAGTAATGTTATTTGAACAAGCAAAATTAACAACTAAGTCTCTAACCAAGTGAATTTGTTATAGCAATCTCACTCTTATTATTAAGGAGCGTGTTTCCACGCGCTGCTCAACGCCTTCATCATCATCTTCACGCTCTGCCTAACAACGTCATCGTCTTCTTCTAAAACTCAAAAACTGCACAAAAATAAAACACAAAACATAGAGATGAAATCTAACAACAGAAAACAAAGAAGAAGGCGATGACGAAAGTTGTAGAACGAAATCTAACAGCAGAATAAGAAAACGAAAACGAAGATTAGATCTAACAACGTTGCAGAACACAAAAATGCACTTACCTAACGAATCACGACACAAAAGAAGAATGCAGAGGAAGAACATTGCAGAATCACACAAAAGATGAAATCAACAATCACCAATCACAAATCATGAAATCGAGAACGAAAACAAAAAGAATGAAGAAAATGAAGAACCAAGCTAAGAAGAAGAAAAACAGATAGAAATAAATTTATGAATTTGGCGCGTCTAAAAATAAGAAAAACGTTATAATAAGAGGGAAGAAGGCGTGTATACATATTTGCTTGGCTAACCACTTAGTTCAAAAAAACCACTAAATTTATTGAAGAAAAAAAATTGAAAGAAAAATAGTAGGTGACACACTACTTGGATTTAAAACATGGACGTGGATACTCTATTACTCTAACGAGGACTTTATCATTATCTTCGTGCATAGATTTTTCATTTTGGTAATTAGGCAAAGAATTGAAGGTTTTAATTTTATTATGTTACAAAAGTGTGGCTAAGTAAATTTCAAATTTTTATGAGAAGACGTTTTTATCATCTTCATTAAAATAGGAAAAATTTTTAATATAAAATAAAATAAAACTTTATTTTCAAAAATAAATTAACCAGACATTAAATACAGAAATCTAACTTTTTTTTTTGAAGTTGCCCATGTTCGTCTCATTAATTGGCTAATTTTATGGTTTTTTTTTTTAGCCACTTAAAGTGGCGAACTTTCTGATTTTAGCCATTTAAAGTGGCGAACTTTGTAATTTTAGCTATTTAAATTAGCGAGCTTCATGCCATTTGGGTCGGGAGTGTAGATCAGTTTTACAATAACAATATTATTTTCTAACGAATTGGGACACATGAAAATTATCTTCAATCAAACGTTACATTGAAAATCTAAGGAACCTATAAAAAAGTCATGATTTTCCTGCAACCAATTTTCACACCTTCCACATCTTTCATGGTATAACCAATGTGTGAAATTATTTGCAGGAAAATCATTTCTTTTTCTTATAAGTGGTTGAGTGTAGGTTCATTAGATTTTCGTCGTATGGTTTTGTTAGGAGATGATTTTCATATGTCCCAATTGATTAGAAAATAAAATTATAATTATAAAAGTGTTTCAAATGACATAAGATCGCCACTTTAAGTGGCTAATATCATAAAGTTCGCCACTTTAATTCGCTAATACCATAAAGTTTGCCACTTTAAGTGGCTAAAATTCTGAAAAACACAAAATTAGCCATTTAAAATGGCGAACATGAGGCAGGCTCCAAAAAAAAAAAATTAAATTTCTATAATTAATATCTCTTTAATTTATTTTTGGAAATAAAGTTTTATTTTATTTTATATTAGAAAATTTTCCATGAAAATAGTTGCCAACTTAGCCATTAGTATTGCATATGAACCTTAAAAGGTTGTATGGGTAGTATGTGTGGTTTAGGGTCGTTAAAATGTGCTAAATTCGTCGGATCCGTCTATTTATCTGTTTAAATAGGTGAATTTTTATCGCTAAATTCAAACCGTTTAAAATCTTGTTCAAATTTATTTAATTTTTTACATTTTTTTAAAATGTATTCATTTTTCTATATTTTATCTTATTTGACCCAAAAACTCTATTTATTAATTAAAAAAAACTTTATTTTTTTAAGATTTTTTGCTAAAAAAATGTATTTTTTGTCAAAAATAAATTTTTTAAGCTAAAAAATTAATTTTCTGTTTAATTTTTTATTAAATAAATGAGCTAACCCGTTTAACTCGTTGGACTAACCATAAATAAGTCGGGTTAAAAAATTTTAGCTTGTATATAAGCCGAGCTTAAGTGAGCTAATAACTCGTTTAATCCGTGGACAAAACAGGCCAGGACTAAATAGGCCAAGCACGCCTGTTTGACGGTGCTAATGATTTATGATGTGGTAATGTGTAGAATAGTAAGCTGTATGACAAAAAAAAAAAACATAAAAAAATATATTTATAGGGTTAACACAATTTTATTTTTTCAGTATCCATTTTTAAAAGTGTTGTCTAAAAATGACTAATTCTCTATTTTTTTTTTCATATAAAAAAAAGGTTATTCATGACAAAATAAATAATAATTAAATTTTATTCGCCTTGCATGATTAAAAATAAAAATATATTATCCTTGTCATAGATCAGTAGATCATAGATGCACCAATAATATATATATTTGAGGAAGAGAATATGGAGCATCTCTTGTAAATCTTAGATGCAATCAATAAATTTGAAGCAATCCATATGATATGCCCAAACATTCTAACATGATGAGGTGCTGCTGCATACTGCATATCGAGTATAGACATAGTTCCAATAAGTTGCAGCCAAACACATACACACACCATATATATATCCACAAGTGGCGCCGCCCTTCAACTTCAGATTCAGGGAACACCCAAATAACAGAGCGAGATTGCAAAACAAACAGTAACTTCAACTTCCTAATTGTTGCATACTGCAACAACAATAACAACAACACTATCCATTCTTGAAATAAAACTTTCATTTTTTTTAAAAAAAAATTATTAATTTATTAAAGCATAGCTCTTAAATTTTAAATTCAAGCTACCTCATAGGTGAAGGATATCTCTCAATTTATATATGCTTTAATACCATCTTAAAATTGAAATTAGGTAAGTCTAACTCAACCCCAAAAACTAACTAATAGAATGACAGATGTCTTACATTTATAAATTTTCAAGAGTTCATATTATTCATAAATGTAAAACTTGCAATAAAAGTTTCTATTAGATTTAAATTAGACATTATATATAAAGTAATGCTATATGTATTACTATACATCTTCATATATCATATTTATAATACAAAAAATATAAGTATTAACATAAAAAAAATTGCAAAACACTAAAATATAACATACGATAGCATATAAATAATTATATATAACGTATAAATAATGTACCTCAACACAGAAATTAAAATAGAAAAAAGAAAAACAAGAGATATACATGATATATAGTTGTGTACGTAGATTAGTTCTATAAAGTGATTTTATATATGAAAATGGAAATCCTTAGTCTCCGTGTATATTTTAAGCAATAAAGCAACTAAGCAAGTCCAAATTTTGACTTAATGTTTCGTGCAATTTACGTATAAGATTCTCAGTTGATCCAAAATCTAATTAAGTTCGGGGAGACTAATAAACACTATATACAAGATAATAATGTTTTAATTTAAGCTCTGATCTTCATTCTCCAATGATGAATTTCCGAAATAAAGTAGCATTTGTACATTGTCTTATATGCAATATGATCAATTGCTAACCAAGTACACTGCACCGTACTAATAGGGTATGGTAAAATGTGCATAATCAATCTCTGTCGATTAAACCAAGAAATGTACCGAATCATCATCAATTCTTTTAATTATTTGTTTTCATTGAAACATGAAGTGGACAAGGTGGATCACAAGATTGTGAAGAGCAAGCAATAAATCTTGGTTTTGTCTACAGTATGAAAGGCAGTGACCATGCCAAATCACGAGCATTTCACGTGTTGGGATGTCTTCTTAGTGCAGTACAGCTTTGTGTTTTCGTCCATTAAGGTATTCTTGGACCAAATCCAGTAGAAAGGAACATTGTTTAGACAATGTATGTTAGATATAGTTTCAATTAAGGCCTTCTAGACATATTTAAAGTTCCCATGCCTTTTTTCGCTTATAATCTTTAATAATGAAATCCTCACGTCCAAAATGGAAAGAAGTCACCGTTTATATGATTATTATGGAGTACTTAGATAATAATAATAATGAATTGCATAATACCAGTACTTATTATTAATTCACTGCAATCTGAATTCCACTTAAAAATTTGTTATTAATAAATAAATTACACAAACTAAAATTTAAAATTTCAACACTTATTTAAATAAAAGACTGAATTGACTATCAATGAACCCAAATTGGATTTAGAAAAGTAAGTATAATGATAAATAATAGTATTATATGAATTACATTGATTTTTTTCCTTTATAAGTACGTGTTTATTTAGACATGTCTTATTATCATTACATAAAATTATGGTTTTTATAGGTATATTTTTATTAATTTAATTTTAATGCATTTGAAGTAAAAAAAAATATTTTAAACAATAATCTAATTGCATTTATTCTTTTAGATGATGATTATTCGCGAAACCAATATAAAAAGTATTTACTTTTACGGATATATTATTCTATAATTTAATGTAATAAAAATGTTTTATAATTATAGTGTACTAAAATTATATTCTATTATTCTTCATGAAATTTCTTCACCATTATTACATTACATTATAAGTAAGTGTGAAATGGAAATGGTCACCTCTTTAGAATATGCAAACAAAATAACAAATCTTTACTGGTGGATTAGTATAGAATGGGATCGATCCTTTGGACCCATTTAACATGAAAAATTGCATTTTATATTTCATGCCCATGCTTAAGCCACATTTCCTTCTTCTTTTTTCCCCTATTAATTTAATTTGTACCGCTTTTTTAATAATATTTTCCTTAAGTTTTTGTTTGGTGTATGTTCCTCTCTGTCTGCTTTAAGATTAACAGTGGTTCAGCCCCATTTCCTTAATATATAAAAGCCTTGTCGACTTTGCATTATTATTGTATGTTTTGGCTCAAGTTATTGGCCGGATGAATATGATAATATTAATTAAAAAAAAATTTGTAATATATATCCACTAAGCTTTAACTAAGGATAAGTTATCTTATTATGAATTTGTTCTATCTTTTTTTTTTTGGAGGATAAGTTGTCTTAAAAATTAATTTTTATTGGAAACAAAAAAATAAGTTTAGAAGTTTTTCGTCTTGTCATCTTGTTAGGACAAGTGCAATTTAATTAAGGAGCATATAAATAAATAAATTATGGCACTAATTAATGATGACCTAATCGAGCAAGACAAAAACTTTTGTTTATGGTTCCAAAGAGTAGGGGAAATTAAAGATTAAAGATATAAATATAAAAAGTGAAGAAGAAGAAGCTGAAATTCCAAGTTAGATATATGGGTGGAGCACAAGAGAAAACATGTGGGATTAAGCTCGGTGTTAAGTTATGAAACCCCAAATTAAAATACACTCTAATAATATTTAATAATTATATTGGTCGGGTTTGAAGAAGTCATTCTGAATAATTTCAGATTTCACCAGTTTTTGTCTTTTCTTTTATACTATCTAGCTTCCACATAGTTAATTACTTCACCAAATAATATAATATATATACATATATATTTTGGACTTCAATCTTATACGAAGAACGAAATTAAAGAAAAATAATAATGTAAATAAAAATGTCACTAATAAATAATATCTTAGTTGTAGCGCTAGCACATTATATATATTAATTAACGAGTAGTGCTAACAAGTAGAAACAAACAACTAATTAAGTAAGCACTTTTTCAAATTTCAACTTTGATTTCACGAAATTTCATACATATGGCTGATGTATGTGATGAGTGCCAATAAATAATAGGTATAGGAGAATAATTTAGTAGCAATGTAGCATGACATGACGAGGAAACTTCTTCACTGTTTCTTGGCCTAATTATGAGGTTCGTATAACATAGTCATGAAACCATGGAAAACAAAGCTCAAATATCTAAGATAGACGATTGATGCCTTCTATTAATTAGGTCTATGATGAGTGTATCACCATTATTTTTATGGTCTAATTCAATTCTTAAAATTAAATCTGATGGCAGTGTTATATTAGCACGCAGATAAAAATGGGATGTAACTATTTATACCTACTTTAATAATTTCTTCTAATAATAATTTAAGTTTTCTAAAAAATGATTTTTTAATATAATATCAAAATTTTCTGTAATATAAAAGGTCAAGAGTTAAATTATTGTTGAATTCCAAAAAAGAATTAGCATAAAATAAATAAAAAAGTTTATGTAAAAATTTAGCAAATAAAAAATGGCATTGTGCGAAAAATGTGTTAGATATAAAACAACTTAAGTTTTTAAGAAAAATAGTTTGATGAAAAAAAAAATCTCAATCATATTATTCAAATTACGATTAAAAGCTTTATAAAAAAAAAGATAGAAGTCTCATAATTAAAAAAATAATATCAAATTTGATATTTTTCTAAGGGAATAAACTAAATTATATAAAATACATATCACCTTTTTAAACACACATGTTTATAGCTAGACACACAAAAAGAAAACACATACGTACACATGTTTATATTAATTAGACTATAATTTCGTCTATATTATCATGTTATACTTTTTTGAGTTCGGGCTTTCTTTCTAATTCATAAGCTGCTTTGCATGGAACTTTTTGGAGGTAATAATTAAGGAGATTTCTTTGTTAAAGAGTAGTAGAATTCAGAATTGGATGAAAAATAAAATTTTTTATTAAATTAAAAAAAATTAAATATGTTTATTGTACATAATGATTTGTTTTTGTAGTAAAAGAAAATATATATTTTCTCTTTATCAGGATATCACTCTTTATCGGAGTTAAATATCAGATTGGCCCTCAAATTTGGGGCTATGATTAAATTGACCCCCAAAGTTTAAATAACATCAAATTGGTCCCCCACTTTTACGGTTATGACTCATATTGGCCCTTTTAAGATTATCCGTCGAAAAATGTTAATATGGCCGTTAATTATCCACATTGGACTATAATAAAATAAAGTTGTGATCTGTTTGCACCAATACAGTACCAAAATGACGTCTTTTGAGAGCGAAAGAAGTTTAAATTTATCTTTCAATGTGTTATGTGAGATATATTTTTAACTTTTTTTACCCTCAAATGACGTCATTTTGGTATTATGTTGGTGTGAACAGATGACGACATTGTTATATGAGAGTCCAACACGGACAAATAACGATCATATCAACGTTTTTTTAACGAAAATATATAAAAGGGCCAATTTGAGTCACAACCATAAAAGTTAGGAGTCAATCTAATGTCATTTAAATTTTGAGGACCAATTCGATAGAAGTCTCAAATTTCAAGGGCCAATCTGATATTTAACTCTTCTTTACAGGATTAACTAGTAAGTAAGTGTGTGACTCAATAAACATTAGTGTATATGAATTTAATTTGTTTGGTTTAATTTGAATATTGGGCGACCAGATATATATCTTGGTGGTTGATGCCACATAAATATTAGTGCTAAGAAGAAAGAGATAGAGAAGAGGGATTAAAAAAAAAAAGGAAGGGAGCATGGAATCTGAAATGATGGGGGGGCCTAGGAGACATTTTCTTATGGGAACCTAAACCATGGACCACACCTCGCACGCTTTGCTCTATTAATTAACAACCCCTCTCAATCATCCTTCCTTCTTTCTCTATATATATATATATATAACACATACATTGCTTTAAGCTAACACCCCTTCAACACAAACAAACATTGCACTCTCATCCATCACTCCCTCCCTTTATCACTGTACATCAATAGTTAATTAAGGTTACCACTATACACATACATTACATACATCAATCAAATTAATAAAGATGAGTAATAGTAGTGGATCAATGAGAAGAGGTTCTTCTTCTTCTTCTTCTTCTAGTTCTTCAAAGAAGAAGAAGGTATCATGCAGAAGGCTTGGAGGGTACATTAGGGAGCAGAAAGGAAGACTCTACATTATCAGAAGATGTGTTGTTATGCTTCTATGCTGGCATGACTGAATTTCATTATTATTATTAATAATGAAGATCACAGAAGATCAGATAGAGAGAGAGCCATCTATGCATAATGATGATGCATTCTCTAACAACAACAACGAACCACTATTGTTTCATTGTTATTCCCTTTTTGGATGGTGATGCCTTAATTAAATTATTAGCTAGCTTCCTTCAAATCAAGGATAGAAGATATGAAGAAATAAGATCATCGTCTTGCTCTATTAATTTTATTGTTATCATCACTTAGATGTAAATACTAGCTAGCTAAGCTAATAGAGAGAGAGAAATGTTTGACACAATTTTTTATTCATATTTATTATGATCATCATGCCTCAAATCTTTCTTTCTTACATGCAAAACCATTTTATATTATATATATATGCACTCTTATATTAATTCATCAATATCTTACTCTACTTTCAGATATGAAGAAATATTTGCATGTTTTTGTTCCTTGTCAAATTGATGTATCTTTCAGAAATATCTCTATTTTAAATTTGATAAATTAAAATATTATATTAATGCATCTTCTGAGATTATATTGCACAAGAGTACAGAAAAATCTAAATAACAATATAATAGAATGTTTTTGCATTCCTTGCATTATTGAAGAGTAGATTCAAACTAGAGATCAGATTTATGTGGAGGAGGGGAATATAATCTGATAATGTCATTTATTTAAGCTAAACCTCGTTCTCATAATAAGGTAATAATAATATCTTATACAGTTTTTGGAATTAGTAATAATTTAAGGTTTAATTTCATCTTGCTGTCCATGATGATGAAGAAAACCAAATAATTGAAACTTCTTTTCATGATTATAGATTGAGGGGAATATTATTGCCTTGAAAGCTCAAAGTTAAAAAAGAAAAATTAAAAGGAAAAATGCACAGAGAAAAAAATGTAAAAATACAAATTTATGTAATAAAAATTATGGTGGATTCATTTTTTTTATTTTTATTCTTAATCTGTATTATCTGTATATATTCAATGTGAATATGTACCATAAATTAAATAAGTTTGATGGTAAAATATTTTATACAATAATATTCTAACTATATATCTACATTTTTTTTATAATTATTTAAGTAATTAATGTAAAAAATATTTATTTTTATAATAGTGAAATTATATGATTAGATTTATATATAAAAATGTTTGTCACCAAAAAAAAAAAAAATATATATATATATATATATATAAATGTTTTGCAGTAAGAGTAGTAGACTAGTAGTGTTAAAATTAAATTAAATTTAAATTAAATATATATAAAAATAATAAGGTACATATATACATGAAGGACACGTGTGTGTGGTTATGAATTAGGTAATGAGTGTGTTGGTGTCTTTTACGTAGGCTCTATTAGCTGAGGTCTTGTCAACTCAGAGTTTCTTGAATTGCATTTTGAAAAGGGAGGGAGAAAGAAAATAAGAGAGCTTTGTGGATCACATGTGTGTGTGCCCATGATATGACTCTTATTGTAATTTTCTTCAATTATTTCATGGACAAATCTTGTCTTGCTCATCGTTTTATTCCCTCTATACATATTAATTTGTCGTCTTTGCTATCTCACTATTTTATAAGATGCGTTTTAAGTATATTAGGAATATTCGGTATTTTTATATTTTTAATTGTTGATCTTAATTATATATTTATAATTAAAATTAATTAAGATTAATAATTAAAAATACAGAAATACCTGATTTATCAGGTATACCAAAAATGCTTCCTATTTCATAATACTTTTTCTTCCAGTAAAGTTTTGTTTTATTATTGGAAGTGTTTTCGAAGTTCCTAATATATAATATTTCAGTAATTTTAATAGTTAATTAATATATATATAATTATAATATATTTTTAAAATATTTTATAATTAAAATTAATAATTATTAAAATTATTAGATTAGCGGATACTCAGAAACATCTGAAATAATACTTCCTTTATTATTAATGGGTGTCATCTAAAAATTGTTAGTTAGTTTTCTAATTGAGGCATTATGGTAGGTATGATAGTGTTATGATATTATCATTTTTCTGTTTTCCACACAATGCAAGCACATGTGGTTATGATTTATGAATGTATAAAAGAATAAAAGAAAAGAAAATTATGAGAACTTTTTAGTCAACAAAAAAAATTTTGAGAACTTTTTTAGATAGTAGACCTTGTAGGTTTTGCTGATTCTTACCAAGCATAAAAGACCTTTCACACGATGAGGCGCGAGCATATATACAACACATTTAGAAGCTCAGAAATGACATTATCAATCCTTTAATTTATCACATGTAGTTTTTTTTTTTTTATAATTATTGATCACACTACTTTAACTAATAGGAAGATTTATCATTTCTTATTATGTGTAGGTTTAAAATCTCTCATTCTGAATTCTTACCACTCCGCTAAACCTCTCGATCTTCACAACACTACACGACCTGCTTAACTTTTATATTTCATGAACATACCAATCATATGGCATTACAAAGTTAAGTCAATGATAACATACAATGATCATCAAGTTTATTATGCTAAAATTAAAAACCGCAAAATCATAATCAATTTCATGCTAGAATTAGTATAGCACGAACAACAATAAGCTACTTCTGATCTCCTAATTCCAAATTGTTAATTACACATAGCAGCATCAACATTCATTACAAAAAAAAAGACTTTTTTTTTTTGATAGGTTACCAAAAAAAAATGACTTTTAGTCGCAATAATAAAGTAATGACCACTATTTCTATTATTCAACTTATATTTTAGTGGCTATTGTATATTTGACACTATATAATATACTATAATGACTATTGTTACTATTGTCACTAAATTATTATCTATTTTTAATTTTAATGTTAATTTCTCTCATTTATAGTGGCAATTAGTATAGCACGAAGAACAATAAAATCTTTATCACTCTACTTCTGATCTCTTAATTCCAAATTGTTAGTTACACATAGCAGCATCAACATTATGCTTTTGAATGTCCACATTATTGTATATTAAGGAGTCAGAAATTCAGAATGTATATTTTTGAGTAAGCTAGATTAGTGAAATATTAGAATTCAACTCTATCCGGTAAGTCAACATGCTCTGCGATCAATTATTCAATCCACGATTACCAGCAGTGCTATTTTTTTTTTTTTTTTTTACTAAAGGTATATTGGGAAAAGGCTTTCTGTGATATTTTTAGAGTGCACATTATTGTTCCTTTGGACTAGCTCGTCGTTGCTTCAATACATGAAATGTTGACTTGTCTTTTCATCACAAGCTCTCCCAAATTTAATGGACACATAATACGACATGCAATGCAAGATGGACAAAAATCTTGCAATGTGGTCATACCGAAACTTAATGCCTTCAAAGAAACACTTACTTGCACTCGTGCACTACTATTGTGGCCAGACTCCAATAATACTATCTCTCTTCACTTTTTGCCTTACCCCCCTTTACCGGCTATTTAGGTAATCTTTGTTTTCCTAATTGAAACTGACATTAAATTTTAAAATTTGTAAAGTAGTAAATAATGCTTTAATCAACGTTAATTTTGTAATTTTTATTATTAATAATTTTAGGTGTATATCTGTTTTGTCAATCAAGTCTAATTAAATTATTCATTTCTATTATAAATAAATGACTATTTCAATGTCAAATAGAAAATTATTTATGTGCTATTTTTTTGTGTTACTTGATATTAAAATAATTTTATTTGATATAAAAATTAATAACTTAATTGAATTTAATTAAGTAAAATAGATATACAATTAGCATTACTATTTTATTATTTATGAATTTTACCATTTTAATTTAAGAGTGATTAAAATATTTTTTTTTTTTAATAATTAATAATTTTAGAGGAAATTGATCTGACATTTGGCATTATATATAGTGAAAAAGTTCAGTCTTCTAAAGTGTACGTAAACGCGAAAGACTTATATTTTTAGAGATAAAGATTAAAATTTTAATAATATTTTTAAAAAATATTATTATTTAACATTTTAAATTCCAAGTTTAATACTAACTTTGGTAGTTTAATATTAACTTCTCTTTCATATATATATATTTGATTCCTGAGTAATCAAATCCAAAATCACTAGGCAGTAACTTTATATACAACTGTATGTATATACAACTGTATGTATATCCAACTTAATATGTTAGTAGTATTAACAATGGATGAATCTTATTTTACATAATTTTTCCTGAAATTGATAGAGCAAAATTGATGGTTTAATTTAAGAACAGGAAGGACCCCATGGTTCAGTTCAGCAGTGAGAAAAATAAAAGTAGTATTGATTAGTCAAAGTGGCAGCTTTACGATGCACACATGCAATGCAAATTCACTCACACACTCATCTCAGCTTCACATTGCCCCTTGTCTGTACTTCCTTCTCCTCCATCATGCCACCATTAACCATTCACCATTACTCTCTTGTCTTTTTTAATTCTTTTCTTTTCTCCCAACCCAAATGAATAATGGGCCCACACCAAAACCCAAGTCTTTGTTGTAAGTCTAAAATAAAATGATGGACACATGAATGGCTCCCCTTAATTACTTGTTCCTCATGAACACAACCTTTGTGCAAAGGATAAAATATGAGAGTAGTGATGAGTAAGTAACATGCTATCATATCAACATTCTCTGAATCTAAGCTAAAAGTTAAATGCATATATATTTTTTTAGAACGTAAGATTTATTCTTATATAATTCTAAAATTCAATTTTCATGTACTATATAATAGAAATTATCTAGATCATTTGCTTTTCTTTTTTTTTTTAACCTAGGTGGATTATTTTATTCAGTTTCTTAGATGCTCCATACTCATAATGTTAGATATATTATCATGAAAAGACTTCGTGACTAATATTAAGGAGTCAATATTATTTTTTTTTTACCATTCACTATTTCCTAATTATATTTATTGGCTCTTTATAGATTCTCTAATGTTAGTTTCGTAGTATTACTCTATTATCATTTATTAATTTTTCTTATTAACTTAATTTTTTTAAATGATTGTATGATATAATATCAATAAAACTTTATTAACCGAAAAATATCTATACAAAAGGTTTGCGAAAATTGTGCCTTTTTCTATCTGTTTAAAACTTCTGCAAGGGTTAATTGACTGCGAGGCATTATATTGCATACAAAATTAAAATAGCTAACTGTGCACGGTAGGATTTCCCAATAAATGATCATGGCTTTTTATTTCTTTGGTATCACATTAATTTATTACTATTTGAAGATATCATGAAGTAGGGTTATGTATTGTACGTAGTACTACCATGATCATCATCATCATCATTAATTACCAGCATATTGATCATTAGAGTACTACTACTATTATCCTCATGATCATCATGAGTTCTTCATTGCCAGCGTAGTGATTCAATAAAAATGCGACAATAATGTATAGGAAAGTTTCAGGTATATTGATTTGTCGGTATATCCGGAATCTATAACAGTTAATTTTGATTAAAAAAATTTAAAATATAAATATAAATCAAAATCAACGATTACAGATTATAAGTATATCGATAAATTGTATACTCTTAAAACCTTTCGTATGTGTAACTAGTAAATAAAGTTACAAGGACATACAGTAGTACTGAAACATTATAAAGCTGACGAGGCAACAAAGGTGGCTATAGTTATGAATATGATCTAAATGAATGTGGTCTGAAACATTATAAAGACACACATGTGAATAAAATTCGAAGAACGCAATTTATTTTTTATATGAGAAAAGTCTTAATAGCTAATATTAAAGAGACAATAGAAGTTAATATTATTTTTTTTTCTTTTACCACACATTATTTCTTTAATTATATTAATTGACTCCATATTGATTTCCTAACGTTGATTCCATAGTATTACTCTTTCGATATAACCACTGCCTAAAAAATTTTACATAATCATTTCATTTAAATCTTATATTTATATGATTTTTAAAGTAATAAATTTAAAATTTAATTATTTTTACATAATTGAATGTCTGTATCTGCAAAAACTTTTACATGAAAAATTAAATTTCTTAAGATAAATAATAATATAGTATATTATATTATCTCCCTTTTGGTCAAAAAAAAAATATTATCTCCCTTTTGGAATAAAAATAAAAATAGCCAATAGCTAGCTAGATAACTTATTATTCCATGCCAACTTCATTCCTGTTGTCCCTTCAGGTGCGCATCAAAAAGCTAGCTAATAATAAGTTCACTTTCTCATAATCAACTACCTACAGTTTTCTGATTTTTTGTACTAAATTTATATTCTTTGTTTTATGTATTTATTTTCTTTTAACATGCCTTTATATATCTTCGATATATATGTAAATATCTATTTAAATTTATTTCCACATAAATTAACTTAGTGAATACACAAAGAGCACAATGAAGTTATCCAAATTAAAATAACTAGTATTTTGCCAGCGTTAAAAAAAACGAAAAAACTGCAGTTAATTATCAGAATCCAAAAATCACGATACTTAATTCATTCAATTCTTGTGTATTATTATATATATCCGTACACACCGTTTAGCAACACGAAAAATATAAACATTAGCATAGAAAATTTTTTATTTATGTGCTAATGTTTATATTTTTCCATGTTACTAAATGATGTGTATGGATGTGTACAATGATACATACAATATTATCGTATCTAATATATCTTTGCTGGTGTTATGCTAAAATTGGCTCTTCTTTTTTAAAGTAGTACCCTCAAACTATGATTTTTTAAACAATTTTAGTTTTTTTACCCAATTTCTATGTATTCCATTTACTACCTAGTAAGTAATAATTTAATTAAGTCTATACAATTTGGGTTAGTCAAATAATCAGTTTTTTTTCTTTTAATCACGCATGTCTCAATAATTCGAATCTCATTTTGTATGTATATATAACAATTTATTGACAGTGAGAAATCTTAAGGTTATTAATCTTTGGTGTATCCGTGTATGGTATCGGAGGGTATAGTGGAAAATAAAAAAGTTTGCAAGCTAAGAAACACCCTGTTGACCAGGTTTGTTTTGTTAATTTGTGGGCAGAAGGTGCATATGATATTCCTAATAATGCCAGAGACCGGTCCCATGCATTCCAGTTTCATTATTGATCAGAAGCAGTCCTTTTCTTAACTTTTCTTCTTTACCGTTTTACTGCTGTAAATATATATATTCTCAAAGGTGTTCATCATATCAGGCCCCTCCGATCCTCTGATCTTGATCCTTCGTTATTAGGAGCAGTGAATTTCTAACAAGAGCTATGTGTATATCTTAAAATTCACCTACATTTGAACACAGCTGATGATGAATTGTAGCTATCACATAGACAGTAGTATTGTAGCTTTAGCAACTATTAAGGAAAATTAGTATTGTGCTGTATGTTGAATGCTTCAATTGACAGCTCAATGCAAGTAGAGCACACCAGAAAGTTACAGATCAGCTCAACTTAAGAGTAATTGCAGTGTTTTGACCTAAGGTAATAATGCATGGATAAAAAGAACAACGAAGAATCCCTACCTTAAAAGAATTTTTCATCTCTTCCCCTTTATTTGTTGTTGTCATTTTCATTTGAATATATTATGCAAGATAATGAGAATTGGACCGGATTGACAGATCGATCGGAAAAAAAAAAAAAAGGAACCACTCCATTGTACAACTAACCCGATTCTAGTGAAAATCGGATAGCAAAATCCGGTTAAAAATCGTTGAACCAATTATTAATCGATGAATTGGTTAAATCGATTCGATTTTAAATGAAAAATATTTTCTTATAAAATTAATAATATTATATTTTAAATTATTTTATTATATATTTAAATAAATCGATTCGATTACGATTTGATTCCGATTAAATTTTTAAAGAGTTAAATATCAGATTGGCCCCTGAAATTTGGGACTATGATCAAATTGGCCCCCGAAATGCAAATGTTATCAAATTGGTCCCTCACTTTTACGATTGTGACTCATATTGGCCATTTTAAGGTTATCTGTAAAAAAAACGCTGATGTAGCCGCTAATTGTTCATGCTGAACTCTAATAACACGATGTCGTAATCTGTTGGCGCTATTATAGCGCCAAAATGACATCGTTTAAGGCCAAAGGAGGTTAATATCTCTCTCACACAACGCAATGAAAGATAAATTTTAACTTCTTTTACTCTGAAATGACATCACTTTGGTACTTTGTTGACACAGACATATCACGACGTCATTTTATTAGAGTTTAGCGTAGAGAATTAACTGTCAAATCAGCATTTTTCTTACGGACAACCTTAAAAGGGCCAATGTGAGTCATATTTGTAAAAATGGGGGACCAATTTATTAACATTTAAATTTTGGCGGTCAATTTGATCATTGTCCCAAATTTCAGAGGTCAATATGATATTTAATCAATTTTTAAAGCATTAAACTAATTATCTTTTCAATTTAAAAATCTGTTTGGTTCTTGCAACCTTGATATTATATAAAACAATGTTGATTATTCTATGTGTATTATTGTACATATCCATACACATCATTTAGCGCAGAAAAATGTAAACATTAGCATAGAAAATTTTTTATTTCTGTGCTAATATTTACATTTTTTCGTGTTACTAAATGGTGTGTACAGATGTGTACAATGATACGTCTAATATTACCGAAAAATATTAACGACAACACCGAGGAAATTTTTAAAAAAAAATCAAAAATAAATATCCTTTTATTGGGTTCACTAGATTTAAAACCTTCATGAGGTATATCATGCCAAAAATTTAACCCACCGGGAGGAAGAACCTTTGTAATTTAATTTAATTTAAGCTTATTTATTTTCCAAGTCCTTCTTATCATTTCTCAACAAAATTTTAATTAGATTAGTGTAGTTTAAAATTTTGTACCGACTCTTTATATATATACTTGATATTTTTGATAAAAAAAAATTGATTGAATCCCTTTTTAACTATTTTTTTTTATAAAAAAATACAATATTTTAGGGATAAATCTGTATGAGATCAATATAGATGCGTTATCTGATTTTGTATGAATTTATTAGGAATATGGAGTTAATTCGTATGAGATCGGTGTGAATTTGATCTCGATCTTTTGTGGATTTAATAGGTTCATGGGTCGTTTCTACATCAGAGAAGAGTTAGGGTGGGTTTGGTAAAACTTTTACTTTTTAAAAGTAGCTTATGAAAGTTGTCTTTTAAAAGATAACTTTTTAAAAGTCGTAACACGTGTGTTTGGCAAAATCAAATAAAATTAATATTTTAATAAGCACAAGCAAGAACAATTGTGTTTGGTAAAATGACTTTAAAAGTTTAAAATGACCATAATAGATATAAATGTAATAATAAATGCGAATATTTATTATTAAATAGAGTTATATTAGACTTTTTAATTTTGATAAGCACAAGCCATCTTTGAAAAGCTCCTCCTTAGGTGCTTTCAAAAGCACCCCTATCTTTTAAAAGCTACAAGTACAAGCACGTCGTCTTTTTGTTTACTAAATACAAAATAAGGTGCTTATGCTTTTAAAAAGCACAAGCATCCTTCCGAAAAACTTTACCAAATCCAGCCTTAGGTCATTTATGATGGCAAAAAGGAGGGTTTTTGAGTGAGGCTATTGTAAATTTGGACCGTCTGGACCCAATATCTAGAACAGATTTATCCCCACTTGAATAAAATTTTTCTTCAATTTTCTCATTTATATTCTTCTAATAATATTCTCAACTTGAATGAATTCAAGTGATATCTTTTGGGAAGCTTGAACTATGAAAAATAGAAAAAAAAAAGTATTATTTTGTCATTCTAAAAAAAAGTGCCATATTTAGCAATTTGATCAATACTTATGATATTTTTAATTTAAAAATAAAATATTTTATTGATCATAACATTTTTATCACAACAAAATCTTAAATACAAAATTAAAAAATTGTATGAGAATCAAATTGAAAGAAAAAAATATTAGGACTTAATTAAAATTTTGTTAAAATTATAGAAATTAACAGATTAAATAAACATTTTTATTATTATTGGGTTTTTTTTGTGATTTGTCTTTTTTATGGCAATTATTATTTTTTGTAATAAATTTTATTACTATTGTGTTTTTTTAGGGTATCGCTAAGTCCTACAGGTCAATGATTAATCTGTCACATATCGAAGCTCCATATAAGAATTTTTCGCTAGCCAATAGATAATACATGATAAATATTGTTTTAAAAATGTTTTCTTTATTTTTGTAGGAGGGTATTCTAGGCCCGACAGGCCTAGATTAATCCCTTACATCTTATCGAGTGTCCTTCTCGAGATGTTTGACGTGGTCACATTTCCTTCTGTATACATGTTGTTCTAAGGTTCGAACTAGGAATTAGACAGTTAAACCATCTAAACTATTTACAACTTGTGTTAGGAAATGTGTTTTTTTTTTTAAACGTTTTTCTTACTATGGTTATTGATATTATCCTTATTGTTAATGCCCAACGCAGTTATGAACAACAATGTGTCGGGGATCCATGACTGCAAGTAGTTACTCTCACTTACTCGTCTTTTTCTTTTTTCTCACAAATCAAATTAAAGAAGGCCTCGACATCTTTCTCGGCTTACCTCAAATATATTGGGCTTACCTATTCAATGGTAGTGGTCTGGCCTCAAATGGAAGAGGGATCTCCATGAAAAGCACCAACTTTGCAAAGTGCAAACCGCCATTAAGCTCATATTCCAAAGTCCAAAAAAAAGCTCATATGTTTACCCAAAAACAAAAAAAAGCTCATATTCAAGACCAGAAAAACATGAAAATTATTATCATTTTTGTACAAAACTCCTCATCTTTTTTTTTTTTGGGTTCAGTATTCATTTACATTTCAAATTAATTTTATAACAAAATATTCCTATCATTCAAGTTAATTAGGGATAGTTACATTGATTTCCTAAAAATCGTGAAAATTCACATAAACTCTCTTCTAATCGTCTACTACTATACATTAATCTTGACTATGAAAACAACTAGCTAAGTGTTAGTTTTGATTGATTTTTTTTAAATAATTTTTAAAAAAATACTAATTTTCATTAAATTTTAAATATTTGGATACATTTTCTTTAAAAAATTACTTTTTACATAAAAGCAAATTATTAATTTTTTAAAAAAGTTAACAATTAATCTTGAAAAAATTTTTAAAAAAAATTCTATTAAAAAAACCTTTTTAAATAAGATGTAGAAAAAAAGATTAAAAAAAAAAAAAAACCCAATCCAAACTTAACCTAAAACAAGTAAGTATATACATGTTAAAATAATAGAGAATTCTAATGTACACATGCTTTAAAATAGAAAATTGATACATTTTTTTTTTTTGGTGTCTTGAAAATTGATACATATGTGTATGTTGTCACCTAACAACTTACATGTAGAAAGAAATAAATTTTAAAAGAATAATGCTAGGGAGCCAATGTTACGGAGCCCATAGAAAATCCATGAGTGTAATTAGAAAAATAGTGAGTAATAAAAAAAAAAAGAAAAAAAAAAGTTTATTCACCATCTATTGATTAATAAATTAAGAACTTCTTAAATTTTTTATTTTAAAAAATTGAGTTTATGAAACAGTACTTGTAGTTTGTACCATAATTTACCCCTAAAGAAGATATTATTTATTAATTTCTGAGTAATAGACAATTGATTGACTATTTATTACGTTAATAATCTATTAATAATTTCTGCTGACTGAAAAATGAAAATATCTACAATCATTACTGAAAAAGCAATGATAAGACATTCATTGACTTGAGGGTCTAACTTGAAACACGTTAGCAAATTGAGCGCCCTAGAGAAATGGAATATGGAATATTGGGAAATTTGAAATGACCATATAACCTGTAAGTGTGTGATTATTTGATTAATTAATTAGTTAAGAAGCTTATTACTTATTACAGCAGCATATTAACTCTCCCAAACCTGACACAGTCACACTGCCAAAAGTGCCAAACTGTCTTCTGCATTTGGGATGCATAATTTAGTTTCTATCGCACATAACAGCTTCTATATGTGGGGTTATTATTATTATTATTTTTTAATTTGCCGGTTCATTAAATAAAGTTCGAAACCCTTCCTTTCATTAGTACGTACTAGATATTATTAGTAGTAGTTGTTTCTATATTTATATTTTTTTTAATAAAAAAATAAATACATATAAGTTTAATTTAATTTGAGTGATTAAAAGCAAGAGAAAGTGAAATCTTCACATGAATTAAAGATGTAAATATTAAATAAAATTAAAGAAAAAGATACTAAAAAACAAAGAAATATTGTATCTTTGAAACTCAAGGTTGATATCAATAACGGAGGCAAAAATCATTTGGAGAAAATACAAATTCGAAGATATGTTGGCGCAGTTGGAGACAGTCGTGGGTATTTTTTTCCGTAGACTATAGTATCCGTAAGATTATGTAGAAACCACAAGATCTCAATTTAAATTCTACCATTCGAGATTGATTGTTGGTTTCACAGATAAAACCGTTCTCAGAAGAGTAAGATGTACAGATCCCTTTCAGTTTATGGAAGATCAGGGATTTCTCCAAACCCTAACAATTACCGACAAAATATTCTTATATCATTTTGAACACCGATCGAAGGTTGGTGCCCTCCACCTCAGTAATTTGCGAGAATCATTGTAAAAAAATATTAGGTTGACTCCAAATTATCTTAAAATCAGTCTCTATTGTCTGAGATGTAACAGATTAATCGGCAAAGAGTCTTCTGATAAGCCTATTTATCACAAATCTTCACTCCTTCTTTAATATCTTTTGAGTACTCCAAATGAATAAAAAAAATTCTAACAGAACAGCAGAAAGAATCCTATTGGGACACTTAGGTCACAAGAGAAAACTCTAGCAGAACACTAGAGCACAAGAGAAAATCTTAATAGGGTACAAAAGAAAATTCTAGCAAAACACTAAAGCATAAGAAAAAATTCTAATAGGGTATTGTTGTTACTATATTAAATTGAATATAAATTTTATTTAAAATGAGTTTAATATTTTATATATTAGTATTAAATTAATAAAATGTAAGTGTAGCACAAAATATTTTCTACTGAACACGTAATACAATAATTCACAACGTAACATTGTAATAAGATGGTTGTAAAACAATTGACAAATTCGAATAGCAATTAAGTTATTTGAAAAAGAGTAATGCTAGGAAGCAACGTTAAGGGATCAATAGGGAGTCAATGAGTGTAATTAGAAAAATAATGGGTGATAAAAGAGGAGAGAAAAAAAAAGGAAAAATAATATTGACTTCCTATTGTCTTCCTAATATTGACTCCCAAGACTTTATCTTTGAAAAATTATAAATACACCAAAAGCTCTCTAGTTCATTGGATGCTCGTGTTCATTGGATGCTCGTGTATTCGAGGTGGATTTCTAAAATTAATAAATTGTATAATTTTCTTAACTCATCATACGGTACTAAAACACTATGCCGACGACTGGGTGTCTCTATCATTATTTTCTTCTTATCCATCAAAATTAGATGCATGTGTGTTCAACCTTTGGGAAATATTACATTGGCATGCATATTGACTTACCACAATAATTATTATGCACCAAACCGTAACGTGCCTATTTGGCTTGGGTTGTGCAGTTTCTAGTTAACACACTGAAGGAGTTGTTCTCTTCATTGATAAGCAGAGAGGAGTAGTCGCTTTTAAGCTTTGTCTTGGTATGGTCATGAGTGGACCTTCAGTGGGACAACTCCTTCAATTCTTTCTTGGCATGAATTTCAACGTTAGTTTTGCTTCTGCATCTGCCATCTTTAAATATTAAATATCTCTCTAATAACGTCAGAACACAACTGAGGATTGTACTATGTATCAATGGTGAAATAAGTATTTTATTTTATATATATATATATATATATATATATATATATATATATATATATATATATTTGACAAAT
>JASCZI010000003.1:243646-277407 GCA_036250425.1 Stylosanthes scabra
AATTTATTACTCGAGCGATGCGGGGTTGACCGAGTGCAAATTTTGCCATTTACCAAGATACAATCCTAACAAAGAAAAAAGATCAGGGTCAGTATGTTGACACCCGTTCTGAGCAGTTTGTGGTGAGTAGTCCTATTAACTTTAATCAAATTAAAATTATAATTTCCATTAAAAATCGATTACGTAACGTATTTATTTTCTTTCACAGGAGGCAGTCAAGGCTGAGGTTAAGCGCCTTGAGGACGAGCGTGACGCTTGTATTGCTGCAGGACTCCCACCGGGTCCTCCCATAGATGAGGATGAGGTATGGGACCATATGGCTGGCGGCCGAAAGAAAGGTCGGATTTACGGTAAGGGCAAAGTACCGAAGAGGCCCGTGCCTTGGCTAGTGGATCCGGAAGATGCCTCTACTTGCAGTGAACCTGACGCGAGGGAGCACATCACCTTGCTGAATCAGGAGATCCACCAACAGGCGGAGCAGCACAGGCGGGAGATGGAATACTGGAAGCAGCGGTACGAGACTGACGTGACCCGCCTGCAGACCACCATTGACACTCAGTCGGCGGAGTTCGATCAGTGGAAGAGTCACGTCTCCCAGATGTACGCATTTATGCAGACGATGCAGGGTACCACCTCTGGCGTCATGCCTCCACCGCCCCCTCCGCCGTCGTCTTCCCTTCGCCCTCCCCGGCCCCCACCTGCAGCTGCACCGAGTCGTACTGAGACTGATCCCGATGACGGGTCTTCCTCAGATGATGAGGATGACTACGAGTAGTATTTCTTCTTTTCTCTAGATATACTTTGTTTTATTTCAGTTACGTTATCGGATATTTTTCTGTTTGTGTTGTTTGTGACATTATTCAAATAATTGATACTTGCGTTTGTTTTATGTATAATTGTGTTTGTAATAAGTTATGAATATATAATGTTTAGCTTAATGGTAGTATTGTTAACAGGTTATAAATTTCATAAAAAAGGAAAATAAGATTAAAAAAATCATGCCAAAACTGCCCAAAAAAAATGTACCTCCATTAGCGACGGCCAGGACGTCCCTACGTTCATGATAAATAATTCTGGAATCGTAATTTTACCGACGGCAGGGGCGACGATAAAATTATAATATTATTATCGACGGCTCTAGCGTCGCTATAAATACAATTAATTTAATTATGGAGCCCCCAATATTAGCGACGGCTGGATCGTCGCTATAAGTATTTTAATATTACCGACGGCTCCGGCGTCGCTATAAATACAATTAATTTAATTATGGAGCCCCCAATATTAGCGACGGCTAGAGCGTCGCTATAAATATTTTAATATTACCGACGGCTCGGGGACCGTCGCTAAAAGTTAGCAACGCCCTGTTTTGTCACGCCTTTTTGGAGACGGCCAGGCCGTCGCTAATAATAGTTTGAGACACCGAGACCGTCACTAACGCCGACGCTATAAATAACGATTCTAGTAGTATTTCCACCAAATCAACTCAACATTCAATACATATAATATATACTAATTATATATATAGAAGTCTCTATAATATTCAAGTTATTCATTATTTTGAATAATATAAATTAGATTATTAATATCTTTATCGAGAGGTCTAATTAATTTGTGGTTTTTATTTTATTTATTATTTATAAAAGTATTTTGTTGACTCTAAAAATTGAAGTCATCACTTTTAATTAATTAAATTTGAGTGATGTGAAAAATTATTTTTATCATTTAAACTTTTTATTATAATTGAAAAATAGTAACTGGATGCTAGTAAACTCATTTTCCACATTAAAATATACAAAAGTTTTTCAAATCCATTTTGCAGCGGTTGAAATAAAAATCATCGCTAAACGTACACTATGTTTTCACTAAAACAAGGAAGAAATGTATCTATTTAGAGACAGTTGGATAAAAACCTCTATAAATTCGGACACTTAGTAGCACATTTTACAAACCATCATCAATCGTTGCTAAACAACCGCCGAGCTATGCCAGAATTGTTGTAATGTTATTTTACTTATTTGATTACATAAATGTATCTTCCTTATGATTAATTTCGAGCACTAAAATAAGACAATTATATACCAATATTTAGAAATGATTGGATAATGGATTAATTTCATTTGTTAACTACTAAATTATATAATACTTTAGTTATTCGTTAAATAAATATGACGTCATTGAAGATATATATATTATAAATTATAAAATCTAAAGAATCTTAATTTCATTGTGAATTAGATAAATGGGTTAACAAATCAAATTAGCAATGACAAAAATATAGCATATCATGTCAATGTCTCTGCAAGTAGTTGTTTATTTTGAAATTGTGAAATTGTGAATAATGTTCATGAATGGTAGTTCACTAAAGGGGTAAGTAAAAGAATGAGGTCAATAGACAGTTATATTCCCTTTTCGGATGGCTTTGGGTAAACGTAACCTGAAATCCTCAATGCCTTTACTTTATTTAGTTATATATATAGGGAAAGAGAGAGAAATTTTAGGGCAATGCCTCCATCAAAGCCTTTTCATCCGCTCAATCAAATTTATATTGCAACCACCATCCACAATGGAACCAACACTTGTCATTGCTGAAATTTTTAGGTTCAGTTGTTGAGAAATATTTCTACGTTTATGCATTTCAAAAATTATTATTATTTTCATAATAAATAATTTTATGAGAACAAATAAATTTGTTCAACCAAGTATAACAAAATGATTTATTTTTATACTAAATAGAATATTATTTCAAGGTCAAATAATATAAAAAATTACTGCTAAATAAAGTACTATTTAACATTGAAATAATATTCTATTTAGTATAAAAATAAATCAATATTGATTAAAATCACTTGTTTAAATAGCATTACCCATTCATAATATATACTCATCTTATTACTCCCTATTTATTTACGAGAATAAGATAGAACAAGATATTATAACAAAGATAGTAGAAGATAGATACTAAAATTTAAAGTTTTTGCAGTGTGTTTAACAATAATGTACATGACACACAAGAATAAGGCTAAAATTTAATATAAAAGACATTTTTATCATTTTAAAAATGGATAATGATAGAATAATAAACAAATTTTATGGATAAAAAGAGAAATTTTTTATTAAAAATTTCGTGTTCACTCTTTAAAATTATGTGTTCATCAGTGTTCTTTGTTCAAAAGCAAATACAAAGACAATAAAAATTGTGCCAGAGATATATAATGTGTCCAGTGTCCATGTCTCTGTAACCAAACAAATTTATGCCCATCAATGTCCATGTCTTTGTGTTCTGCCCAAAAACAAACGCAACCTAAGAAATTTCAAACCCAACACATTAGTTTGATCAAGAAAATTAATTATTTTTTATTAGTATCTAACTTTTGATTTTTAAGTCAGATTAATCCTCAATTTTTTGTTTTATAAATCATATTAGCCCTAAATCACATAAATCAAATTACGGTTTGGAATTAGTTTAACTTAAGAAACAAAAATTAGACTAAAAGATAGTGATTAATGTATCTGATTTAAAATTTTTCGAGAACCAAAATGGATATATATTATTATTATTATTATTATTATTATTATTATATCTTCATGTAATTATATTTAAGGATTAATTACACTGGCGCAATCCATATAATTTAACTAGATTTTTAGTTAGGTCATGTTTTTAAATGGATCTCTATGTTAGCAGATAATAAACTTTAATAATTAGGTCTTTGATAATCTTTTTATTCATTAATTAAAATTACGAAATATTGAAGTCACATAGTATGTATTAGGAAATTAAGAAGCACAAATAAAGCAGTAATAATGAAGCCTGATTAAATTAGCAAGTGTGACAAAAAAAAAAAATAATAATAAATAAGGAACGTATGTAATAAACAAGATATATATCGTAGATGATGGTGGTGGTGGTGCGAATCCAAACACAAATAAGAGGACATGCTTTGTTATTATGACTACTTACAATAACACATCGTGATTGTGAAACTGAAAGAACAACAGAGAAGAAGAAGAAGTATACCCCCCCTCCCCCACTCTTGAAGAAAGCAGAAGATAGAGTAAATGGTGTCAGATGTTGAAAGCGTAATCTAGATAAAAATAATGACACTAGATTGTAGATACTACCTCCAAGTCAAGAGAACCATAACATTTGTAATTTCTGATTTGTCTTTTTCTGCCTACTTCTCTATAATATATAATTTCCTCTTTAAAAAAAAATACAGCAATTGAATGAAGTTTTATTCATGAATGTAAATTTTAATTTGATGCGCATTTGTATTAATAACTGTTAATGTATGCGTTCGTTTTTTAAAAAAAAAATGAGAAGCTTATTATTACAAATTCAAAAAAGTATAGCAATCTCTCGTTCACGGGTTGCAGAAGAAATAGAGGTATCGTATAATTTAATTTATACATATAAATACAATTATATATATCATATATGTATTATTTTTAGGAAGATTATACGATATACTGCGAAAATGGCGATATACGGTATTTCATCGCTTTTTAGTCGTTGATCTTGATTGATTTTAATTATAAAGTCATTACATAATTAAAATCAATCAAGATCAACGACTAAAAAGCGGTAGAATATCGTATGCCCCTAAAAATAATGGTATACCGTATAATTTTTTTATCTTTTATGTGATATTATTATCTTTTATGTCATATAAATAACTGTCAATTTTTTTTTAAAAAAAAAAGAGGGATAAAAAATAAGGATGAAAGAAGAAGGAGGAGGTAGAATTGTTAAGAGTTTGTGAGTGATACTTTGAGTTGATGATGATGGCCCTTGGGTCAAAAACGTGAATTCATAATGCTGCTCCTATATCTGTGTGGCTAATTATTTCTCTTCCAAAATGAAACCCGCCCCCCACACCTTTTACTGCAACGTAAATTAAGTATGTATTATATATTATTATTAGTAGCATTATTATTATTATTAGTCAACTTTATTTTTCCCATGCATTGTTATACCTAGCTCTTCCAATGGTCAGATCAATTGATTTAGAATTTATCAATTTTTTTTGTTTTGTTTTTTTGTGTTTTAAAAAATATATAAGCCAGCTATTACAATGCAAATTTTACAATTATTTTAAGGGTATGTGTATAGTGTATAGTTTTTATTTTTAGTGTTTTTTTATGATATTATGAAAAAGAGAGAAAATAGAAAATAAATTTTTGTTTCCAGTTTTCATCACCTTTTTTACATGTTTAATATTCTCTGATCTTCTCAAGATTCAAAATATAGAAGTCTTTTGATCCATATATGTTGTTATTATAGAAAAGAGTAATGGTTTATGTGTGTCCTGATTATCTTAATATGAAATTAGTCTTTTCTCTTCCTTAAATTTTAGTTGTTAATTTAAAATAAATAAAGGTAATTTAATTTGTATGCATGGATACTGATGATCTCATGTGAAAGTTAAACAACGCACGTAACAAAATGTTTATTTATCATACTTATGTTAATCTCTTTAGAATGTAAATTAGTGTAATATTTAGAAAAATATTTAATTTAATGTCATAATAATTTACATTTTATAAAACAAAAATGCAAAAAAACAAGTTTTTTTTTTTATTATTGTAAAATATATGTTTACACCTATATTGTGAAACAAACACCTAAAAGCTTTCGGTAAGAACAGATTTAGTTATCTCTATCCACAAGCCCACAACAAATACCTTGACTAGTAAATGTAAAATATCCCTAAATAATTTAGTTAATTTTTTTTTTTAAAGAAGACTCTTATTATAATTTACTGCGTTAGTTTTACAATACAAAATAAAATCAAGTCATTTCTTGAAATTTGATTATTTAGAATAGAGATGTTAATCAAATAAAATTGAATTAATAAAGTCTCTAATAAAACTAATAAGTCTTAATTGCTTAATTAAGATTCACTCAAAATAAAAATAAAATAAAGATAACAACTTATTATATATATAAAGATGTTTTTAACAAGATGATAAATGAAAATTGAGAAATGCTCAAAAGCCTGTAATTTTAATTTACATCTACTGACACTTTTATCTAGCAGTATATTTAGTCCAGTAAATTTTAAATATATATATATATATTTAGTCCAGTAACTTGATAATATAATTTTAGTCAATATTTTTAAATATTATTAATTAATTATTGAGAAAAAATAATAAATTATGTTTGTCTTGTAGCCTTGTCGGATAAAAATAAATATATAATTCGATATATCTAAATGAATTGTTTAAATATTGATAAAAATTTAATTTCTTTTTATAAAAAATAGTTATATTTTATTCATTAAATAAAAAATTAATACATATAAGTTGAGTTTAATTCAAATAAATAAAATAAAAGAAAGTAGAATTTTTACAAAAATTAAAAATATAAATATTAAATTAATTCAGAGGGGAAAATAGTAAAAATGTTGGCATATATAGCATGGTATAGTTAAACCTATCTGTAATCCACAAGTAGAAACTATTTAGTTACCCACTTACCCTAACCCTATTCATATTGATAGTGAAGAATTGAAGCAGAAACACAACACAACACAACACAAAGATACAAAAACACCATTAACGGGCTTAAAAGTTGAATGCCCTGCCACCATCTGCTTACGTTGCTTCCACACATGTATTATATATGTTTATGCCTCACCATCCACCACCACCACCCATTTCTCTCTCTTTATTTTCTCACTGTTTTACCTTTTCACTACAACCCCTTCTTTCTTTCTTTCTCACACATAAATATACATGGATCTTAGTGTGTGCTTTTATTCATACCATCATCATCACCAACAACAACAACTCTGCTAGCTAGCTCTCCATATCCCACTTCCATCATTGCCTCCTTCACTATCATCACTGCACTTTCACAGATTTGCTTCCACTGCTCAAAAAGATTTCTGATGATGATGATGATGAAGTAGTAGCAGTATTGTTTTGTTTTGTGTGGTCCTCAATCCTCATATATATAGATATCAATCAATCCCACAAATCTAGGGTTTTTGTTTTTCCACTAAGATCAGCAGTATAGTAAGAACAAATTCCATAGATGTTTCCTTCCACTTTCGGTAGTTACAGCTCTTACCCTTGTTACCCTCCTTCATCTTCTTCTTCTGCTGCTGCACCACCATACCCTCCTTTCCCTTTCTTTAACCCAGAAAGCAATAACAACAATGCTCCTAATTCAAACAACAACAACAACAGCAGTAACACTTTCCTTCATCATCATGATCCAGTTTCTAGTAATAATCATAATAATAATAGTACTGCTACTGCTACTGTTATTCCTTACAACATAGTACCTTCTTCTCATTCTCACCATCATCATCATGCTCCAACAATCCCAGTAGAAACCGCACTCATGACCAATTTGGCAGTTGCAGATGCAATGTTCAAGCAAGAGTACTTCACTGCTGCTGCTGCTCATGCTGCTGGTGCTGCTGCTGGTGGTGGTTCTTCTTCACACCATCTCCATCATCACCATTACGGCATGTCAAGCTTGATAGCAAAGAGGCCGGCACCCAAGAAAGACAGGCACAGCAAGATTCACACTTCTCAGGGGCTGAGGGATAGAAGGGTGAGGCTTTCCATTGAGATTGCACGCAAGTTCTTTGATCTTCAAGACATGTTAGGGTTTGATAAAGCCAGCAACACTCTCGAGTGGCTCTTAACGAAGTCAAAGCGAGCAATTAAGGAGTTAGCTAGAAGCAAGCAGCAAAGTAGCAGTGGCAACAACAATGGTGGTGGTGTTGCCATTAACAATAACAATAACAGCTTCTCTTCTTCCTCTTCTGATGAGGCTGAAGATGATGAAGTTGATTCAGTCATCAACCAACAACAACTCATCACTGATTTTGATGGTATTACTCATGAACAAGGGGTTGTGGATTCAAGGCTAAGAAGGGAACAACAGAAGGAGGAAGAATCAAGGGCAAAGATGAAGGAATCAAGGGAGAAAGCAAGGGCAAGAGCAAGGGAAAGGACTAATAGCAAGATGTGCTATAACAGTAGCAGTGAGCAAGAATTGATGATGATGAAGAAGAAAAGCCCTGCTGCAATAATAGCAATGGAGGAAGATCCTCAAATTATGATGCAGCATCAACAATTGAGGTCACCAATGATTCAACCTCTTGAGGAATCTTCAATGAGATCATCACCAAAGCTGTTTCACCCTCATCATAATAATCTTGCAGCAGCAGCAGCAGGAGGAGGAAGTAATAGTGAAGTCCCAAGAGATGATGATTTCAATGTTATTGAGGAATCCATTGTCATAAGGAGAAAGCTGAAGCAATCTTTGATGTCTTCTTCTTCATCTTCTTCCAATAACCAACACCATCACCATCAAAATCATGTTATCCCTAAAGAAGCAACAAGCTTCAACAACAACAACAGTGACTACCACTGCTTTCCCAATTTATCATCACCGAGTTGGGAAGCTAATGCTGCTGCTGCTGCCGCCACTAATGGCCGCTCCAATGTTTGCACAATATCAAGCATGAATCTATCTACAAGTATGTTTCTTTTTTTCATGAACAAATCATACCTAATTTATAACTTCTTTTTCTTTTTTTTCTTTTCTCTCTGTTTGAACTTACTCATCACTTTGCTGTGTTTCAGTGATATTTATATTAACAGTGTTTTGTTTTTGTTTTTCTTTTCCCCCTTAATTTTTGTTAGGGCTTCAGATCTTTGGAAAGTCTTGGGAAGAGTGCACCAATCCCCACCCATGATAATAAATTAAAAAAATATGTTAGTTAATTTTTCAGTATTATTATAACTTATTTCTGATCTGAATGAATGAATGAATTGAACTTCACTATTATTAAGCTTTGCAAGGAATCATTCAAATGGAGGCATCTTTCTATCTGATCTGATCTGTTTTTTTTTTTTTTTCCTTCTTTTCTCCATCAGCAACTCTTTTTTCTCACTCTGTCCAATATTCCTTTTTGAACAAATGTTTGTACTAATCTTTTGGTTGTTCAAGATCAGCCAAGAAGGGCATATATGACAAATGGCACAAAAGTTTTCTGCTTGTGTATCTGTTGTTTTGTTTCTGACCAAATATTTAAAGTGTGGTTCACATTATTAGTACCAATAGTATATATATATCAACAAGAACCATATATATTTATATGTGTTGTTGTTAGTGTTTATCAGTATTAACTATTATTGCTAATTACTTACTAATACATATTCCATGGTGCTGCTGGAAAATTTAGAAGCAGCTAAATCCCTTGCAGAAGGTGCATGGTAGGAGAAATTTCAATGGCTTTTGAGCTAGATTTTTGTTTTCAGTTTGAGAATTATGGGGCATGCTGCTTCTGCTGATTTTCACTGCATGTTAACTCCTGTAAGAAGGTTTTTTATTTATATATATATATATATATATATTTTGAAAATTTTCAAACAAGAAATTTAGATGAAGGCAACAATTAAATATATGTGGAAAGTACAAGTAATTATTATTATCCATCTACCGTTAAGTCTCATAACAGATGCAAGAAAAATCAGAAGAAACCCAGATAATTTAATTGCTTTAATTTGCTTTGTCTGAAACATTTTGCTTTTGTACTTTAAATAACACTTTCAACTCAAAAGCATGTGAATCATTAATTTACATATATAGGATCTGATGCTATGGTGGAATATGGTAGCTAATTTCCTAAATGCAAGATGAATAGATTGAAGAAATATTGAAACTTCATCTGATCTCTCTTAAGAAAATGGCAGATATAATTTCTTTTAGTTCTTGTATGCTGAGTAATATATCTACATGTATGAAATTTTTAGGTCTACTTAATTTGCTGGTTTTCTTCCCCAATAATCAAAAGGAATATAATGGATCTATTACAGAGTCCACAAAATAGTAGCTAGTTACATTCCATTAGAATTTAAAGATTTTTTTGCCTCTTGTGACAGAAAATTAAAGCAGCAACTCTTTGCAACTACTACTCTTCACAATCACAAGAAGGAAAATTAATTAAATTTAAGGTGATATCATATAAATTAATGGAATTGAAACATGTTATATATTGAAGTTTTCAATTTGTTTTAATTTCAACTTTGAAGACAGTATATAATTGACTAGGGCTGCCTAAGATAAAACAGAAATTTTGTACCAGCAGCATGATTTATAGTTCCATAATTCCAGTTATATTCTTAATAAGAAGAAGAGAAGAAAAATATTATAATATAGGTTATTAGGATCAGAGTGTGTGCATGAACTCAGAAGTTAACAATAATGCTTTATTTTGTTCTTCTCTGCAGTAAGACTAAATATAATAAAGATAAAGATATTAACTTTCATGTATGCATCTGATAATCCATTATATTACACACTGAAATTCTGATAGGTGGCAGGATTATTATTGTACTTTCAAGATACAAGAAAAGTGCTTAGATAGCTTAAGAAGCTTACTGATTCAGCAGGCATATGGTTGCTTTTAAGATTTTTGCAAAGAGAATTTATGTCTGCTAGATAATTAGGTGGACAACAACATGCATGAGACTTACATAACATAACATGAGAGTTTCTTATGGAATTGTTGCCATAACCATTTTCAGTACTGAATATTAAAAACATTTTCATGCATTAGCTTTAATTAATATTCTCATAGCTATCTATATAACCTTTTTGCACTACTACTGGGGCTAACAAACTATACTTCTAAGGTTCTTGTGTCTTTAGGCCTTCAATTCTAGCTACTACTTCCCTAATTAAGATGTAAGATTCACACAGAAAATTTTGACATGTGCATGGAATTCAGCAAAAGAATTTCTTGCATAGATCTGAAATTTGTATGAGTTTTTTGAGCATTTGGTGTGTCTTACAGGAAGTTGTGCCTACCTTATCATGCAGCACATGGAAGCTTATATATTACTTTATATATGCCAAATTTTCACATCATACCTATCAAGAAATTGATTTTACATGTTTGATTTAACTTCATGAAATCTATATCTTCATCATGATGTATGGCATGGGAATGAATATATAAAAAATCCCAAAAGCCCCAAGTAAGTATGTCTGATGAGGATTCTTGAAAGATTGATAGAAATTGATGAACATTGAGAAATATATAAACAAAGCTTCATAAGAATTAGCTGCATGCATAGATGGTAATTGATGTAAAAAATGATTAAATTCAAAGAAGCTTAATTAATTAGAGAAAGTATTGAGATAAAAATATGTAGAATTGTTTAGAGGAACTTACCATCATTAGAGCAAGGATGTACAATAGCGTCTGCAGTATATATATATTCAGATCCTCTGCAAATTTAAAAGAGATATGTGTAGAGAACTGTTTGAATACAATAAAAATGAAAATCAATCTAAAATGTTAAATTAAATAAGGTAAATTTATGTATATTATCTTCCTTGTATAAATCATGCAAAACTAGAATAGAGCCTATATGGCTAAGGAAAATGTTTGATAATTAATAGAATTTAGCTCTATACAGTTCAAACCTTTCATTTTTTTATTTTATATTTTTTTTTACTTTGTATTTATTAAATAATCGATGAAAATAAATAATTATTTTTAGAAGTAATATATATAATCATATAGATGTTATTATATATATAAAAAATTATAATTAATTTAAATAAATAAAATAATTTTACATTATTTTCTATATGTAGCATTACTTTTAGTTAATATATAATTATTATGGCGATACTACATATATAATTGTCCATATTCGCACAACTCATTTACAACATAAAAAAAAAATGTAAACTCCAATGGTGTCGGAGTTTGGCATAATTTGTTGGGGCAAAATTTATTTTCATAGTTATAATTTTAAAAAATTAGAATTTTATATTATAAAATAAGTGAAAAGTTATAATTAGAACAATATATATTAGAATTACACTACTTATTAAATATTTGAATTTCTTTTTCTAGTAGTAAAAATTCAGTTAATCAGGGAAAACATAAAACAATAGTAAAATAAATTGATTAGAAAAATTACTCAACTTTTCTATTTCTAAGAAAAAATGATAAAGGAGGATATAATTTTTTGAAATTAGTTCGAAAAATTGAAATTTTAAAAGCTACCATTTATGAATTCTTTATAAATTTAGACAAATAAAATGGCACTAATATTTATTGAATATTTTAATATTTTGATATAAAAAAATTAAATTAAAAAACTCACAAGATATATATGAACACCTAATTAAATAAATAAAGTTTATATGTTTATTTGAATATATTAAAGAAGACTGGTTTATAGTAATATTAGACTCTAGCCTATTATTCTACACATGTTAAATTATGTTTAAAATTAGAAAAAATGAATAATAATAATAATAATAATAATAATAATACATGAAGGGAATGAGTATTAAAAAATTCCTTTAATTTAAGAAATATTAATGTAACCAATAAATTAAAAATGATTTTGTTTTTTAATTAGATAATTGAATAGATATAGTAAGATATTAGTTTATTTTTTTTTGTGACTGTAAGATATTAGTTGTTTTTTAAGAATATAGTAAGATTTGTTTTTTAATTTTTTAAATTTGAAAGAATCAAATCAGAGGATTTGGGACGCTACACGGATAAACACAATGTCTCATAAGTACCTAACCAATTCATCTACTAGAAATTTTATAGACTTATACTACTAAAATTTTTAAAAATATTTTTGGGGTCATGGCTCCCGTTGCCCCGAAAAAGTTCCGTCAGTAAACATGAATACATAAATTTTTAATTTCTATTCTAATGTTTATATTTTTCATATTGTAAATGGGGTGTAGAGTGATACACGTAAATTAATATATTCTCTTTTATGAAAATGAGAAAAAAAAGTATATATTTGATTAGTTTGTTTTCTTGTTTTCTCTTATATTAACAACATGTTTAACTGATAGCTATACAACATGCTCTTGTTTTAAACCATAATCAAAATTCAAAAGAAAAGAGAGGAAGAGACAGATAAGATAACGTACCAGGCAGACTTAGCTTGGAATTCACTTAAATAAAAAATAAATAAATGGAAGAGATGATTGAGTATTGACTGCAGAAAATTTAGGGGGGAAAATATTCGAGTATGTCCAATTAAAATTTAAATACATTACAATATATGTGCAGTTTAATTAATTTAAACAATGATGTATATATGTGTATATTGAAACTTTGGTTATTCAACCAAGAATAATTTTTTATTAATAGACACTACATACATGATACATATATATAGGTAGGATTATTAAGATGGCATAAAAAAATGTTGATAAAATCTTTTAGAGAACCCTACCACGGACATAGAATTGAAATAACTTTCAAGGTAAGTAGGGTAGCTAGAATACATAGAATCTGATATGCAGATTTGTTGATCATCATTTATAAATTGATTTTTTTGGCAAATCATTGGATTTTAATTAGGTTCTGCTGGAATCCAATAAAGTGAAAATAGGGTCAAAATATATGGTGGTATATGCAAGTAAGACTTGATCCTTTTTTATTTTTAGTTATTTTATTATATTGATCGAGAATTTCTATTTAATTTTTTTTATTAAGTTAGAAGCACTGCATTACTTATCAATTAGACAAATTTTAGTTATCTATATATTTGTGAGAAAAAAAAACTTACTACTAAAGTTAACTATATTTTTCCTTTTCAATTTTTGAATGAACTACATAATTTTGTTTACAAAATAGAAAAAAAAATTATAAAGCCTACAATATGTTACATTATTTATTACTTCTAATAGCAAATTATTTTCTATTGTACTCAATAATTCGTTATCAACTATTCTTGTGTTTAACAACTTTATAAGATGGACATAAAATTATTTAGTTTCATTTATCATCTAATATTTCTTAAATCACACAAATTTATATACTAACTATTTTGAGAAAAATATTTTAGGTGACCTATTTTCAGAAATTTATTAAGTGATATGATGATACTCTATTTATTTATTTTTTATTTTGTTAAATATGATTCCAACCCCTCTATATATGACACTACCTCTAAATAACATCAATGTAATCATCGACAACAAAGTGAAACATATCATGTGCACTGATTAATTATCTTTAAAAGCTAAGAATTAATTTAATTTATCCAAACAGGACTCTTATATGAAGTATAAGTAGTTTATATGGTATTTTATCTTTTCCTTTTATAAGAGGTCTTGGATTTAAATCTTTTTTATTAAAAAAATAAAATAAATAAATGACTCCTGTATCCCAAAATAGCAAACTTTTATTCCTCTTTTTTGCTGCCAAATAATAATGCAAGGTCAAAATTAAATGTAACCTATGTTATTTCCAGAAGATTAAGGAGCCCCAATTAAGGTTATGTTATCTGTCAAATCTACAACAAATATCAATAGACCATGTCTATTAGCATCAATAGACACAATAGTATCATTAGAACTACTATATTCAACAAACTCTAAAAAAAGTGTCATAGATTCAGTCTTTTAAAAGAGAAAGAATATATATAGCTAGTTTTAATGAAATCAATGGTAATCTCACTATTATTCATGGAAGTAATTAATAAATAAAAAATAATAATGACCTTTTGTCCAATTTTCTCTCTGTAGATTTTGGCCATAATTATCCATTCACCTTTTAGATAGTATTTCGCTTCTTTCAAACTTCAAAGCATTGAAGCCTTTTGGCAATATATAATCCAGGAGAAAAAGATGTTAAAATTAGAATTTATATTTTTTTTATCTTCACCTATTTAACATATATCATCATATGTGAAAGGCAATAAGGCATTCACAAAGAATGATGTAGTTTTCATTTTTTTTTTATGTGACAATGTAATTAACATATATATATATATATATAGAATAAGGCTACGGAATTAACATTAGAGGATCAATAAGAAACCAATGAATGTCATTAGAAAAATAGTGAGTGGTAAAAAAAAAAAAATAATATTAATTTTCTATTGTTTTCCTAATATTAGGGGCAATACTTTCTCATATAGATAATCTGCCGCCCTACCTTTCCTCAAAGAATTTGTATTTTTTGGTTTTCCGATTGTCACTAATTGGCTTGCTTCCTTCATATCCAGCTACCTAGCTAGCTATATGTTCAATACATTAATTAACTATCAGAAATGTGTTATTAAGAAATAAGAATATATATGGAAATTAAACTTGTACTTCTATGATCTTATCTACAAATCTACCATGATTGAACCATTTCAACAAACATGTTAAGCTCTTTATTGTATCAGGGCATATTTGTCTTGGGGATTTATTGCTTCCAAACTCTTAGTAGGTTATACAGATATTATTATTGTTGTTCACCTAGCAACTTGATGAGGAATTTTCAACAAATTTGAGATCGTAGGCCTACTTTAATTAATTTTCAGTACAAAGACACAAGATAGATAAGTAGTTAGAGTTTTTTAAAAAAAAAAAAAAATCACCTCCTCTAACAAGGATATAAAACACATTTTCCATGAAGATATTTATATTTGTCTAGCGATATTGTAAAAACGTGGTTTATGGAAGAAAATACTGTTTTAAAGAAAATAATAACTTGTCTTAGATAAAGATAATATATATTTTTATAACATGTCATAATTAAACTCTTCAATTTATCATCCGATTATCAAAAGAAAATATATATATTCACACTAAAATTTAATTTTATACGTATATTTAATTACGTAACGTTACGTTAATAAAAATAATTTTTTTTCGATTAACCCTAAAACAACGAATATGATTATATGACTTAATTATATGACTGTGTAAAACGTTTTATATCGTGAATACATGGAAATTAAATTCTATACAAATTAAATTAAAGGCAATTATATAGAAAATTTTCTTGCACTATCCCCCTAAAAATAAATAAGTAAAAGAAGAAGAAGCAATAGAAGATTTTAGGTACTGTGTATAGGGTAAGAATATGGGAAGTAGCTGATGATTTTGTCTAAGGTCAAAGTCCTATGTATACTACTACTCTATATATATACCCTGCACAATCAAATAAAGCATTAAGATTGCATCTTACCTAACACAAATCTCATCATCATTCAGAAAAATGCTACTATATTCAAAACCGACAACAAAAAGCAATAAAAAACAAAGCCAAATAATATAAGAAAATTCTTTAATTACAATTTTGTTTAATCATGCAAACAACATTATGAAAAAGTAATCGTGCAAATTAATTAACAGAGTGGGTTCTAGATTTTAAAATTTTCTTTTTATTTTTTAGAATATTATATAATTTTCTGTTTATAATTAAAAAAATTTTTTGGTCTTGACTTTCTGCTACGAAATATAATAATTAATTAATTATTGTTTAAAAATGTTTAGTAACCAAAATTTAGAAAAGAAAAAAAAAAGTAGTCCAAACTTGTATTTCTATAATTCTATCCCTAAACAAAATCATACTTTAAAATTTAAATGTTCAAATCATAATTTGATATTTGGATTTTGGAGGTTTTTTTTTTTTTTTGTCATGATATTCGGAGTTATCTCATATGCATGCATCAATTTTATTGGGCTGGGTGGGGCATACTGTTTCGACTTTTGTGTGTAATGAGTCAGGCTTTCACAGATATGATTTGAGTGACGTAAGATTAATTTATAGCATCATGCATTTTTGGTTCAACAAAAAAGATTTTATCATCGTCTACCTATCTGCAATTGGTAATTATTGTAAATTACAGCTAACACATTTGGAATTAAAATAGGTTGATTGCAGATTTTTTTACTTTAATAAAATTGAAAAATACTTAGCTTCACAACTTTCTAAGAGTAGTTTTTTTTTTATGTTACACTTGTATTTTTCTTATTAAATGTAAATCATGACTAATTTTGAAGAATCAATTTTAGTGTAAAAAAGTTTTACGCATACATATAATGATGAGGTTTTATCACATCATCAAAAATAATTAATTTTTAAATTCACTCCTTCTAAAATTACTTAAATGTATGAATCTGATTAAATGCATGTATAAAACTCTTTACAACGTCAATACATTAAAATTAAACTCAATTTTAAATTAAAAAACCACTTGTATGCTTTATATCTCCTCCAAAATCGCGAAATAAAATAAACCGCAATTTTCACAAAATCTTCTAAAATAATCATTATTGAAATTTATTTAATCAATTATATGATTTGGGCATGCATGTAGCATTAGTAATTAACTTATTTGACTCATCTGTGATAAAATTATATTAGTTCCACTTTATAATGAGATTACCTCTTAAATTAATCAAAATAATTCAATACAACCTAATTTATTATATATGTTTCTACAAACAATACACCTTAATTACCATACTGATGTTATTAGTGTAATTCTTGTATACATAATTCATGATTAACTATGAAAAATATAGGTAATTAATAATTTTCTAACCAACAAATCAGTCAAAAAAAAATAGAATATTCGAAACTACTGTTATAAAACTCCAAAACTTAAAGCAACCTCAGCCAACTTTATATTTTTTTAGAAATAGAACATTCGAAATTTAAATATAAAACATCCAAAAGATAAAAAAATAGAACATCAAATTTAAGTTGTTGACTGATATTGGCTGAATTTTTATTGATTACTTTGATTAAATATTAATCTATCACTATATAATAATTAAAAAATAATTAAGACAGTAAAATCTATACATAGATAAATGATTGTCAAGCAATGTAGAATAAAAATTTTGTATTTTATGGAGGACGATAGAGTATTTCTACTTGTTTTTATTATCTCTATTATTATTTAATTTTATGAAACTCTTTAATATAATTATATATTATTTATACAGGAAATTAAAATTTATTTAGTGTTTAACACCTTGATTATGATATAAAAAAATATACAAAAAATTGAAAATGATAGTAATAAAGTAGTATATCACTGAAAGTATACCTTTTATTATAACGCATATATAAAATCTGATTTATCTTTAATTAAAAATTATATCACTAAAATATATCTATATCTATACTATATATAATGTAAGTATGGGAGGAATTGGTGTCCGAGTTTTTTTTCCTTAAAATACCCTTTGTTTTATATGTAATTTATTAAAGAAATTGTTAGTTATATAGAATTTGAACCTAAAATATCTTAATTAAAGTACTAATCACATGCTATATTAACTAATTTAATTTACTTACTTTTTTCATATCTATTAAATAAGAAAAATACTAGATACCCATCACTTTTAATTTATTATAATCATTAGTTTTAGCCATCAATTTTTAATACTTTTAATTTAACCAATATTCTTAATCGTAGATGGCTAAATTGATGGTTATTATAATTGAAATTCAATTTATAAGTAACTAAGTAAGTGCTTTATAATTTTTCTCAAATTCAAAAGTTAAAATTATTAGGTTCTTCTTACTGAAAAATTTGTTTTTCCAAAATTAAGATTGCATTTTTTGTTTTTCCAAAATAATAAAAGAAACAAAGAAGAAATGAAGGTAATGATTAATTCTCACCCTGATGGCAGTGATCTTTTTACATGGGCCTTGCTTCCACACTGTCTGTCTCACTCTCATCATCACAACTCACAAGTGTCAATATCTCTTCCTCTGAAAAGTTATTGCAAATTAAAAGACATTACAAACACATAAAACTTAAGTAAGACAAAATTAAGAGCTTCTTTCTAACAACACCTGAAATTAATTCTTATTGATTGTGTTTTTCCATCTTTTTAAAATAATTTCCAACAAGTTAAGGAACAAGTTGATATTATTCCTTCATTCACATAATGAAATTTAAGAGATCGAGTAGCTCATATATGTAGAAAACTTAACAAAAACAAAAGTAATGATCTAATCATGTAAATTTGATTCCTTTGACGTGCACCCAACACTGAACAATGTACTAAAATAATATTTTTTTAATATATGCATTGGTGGATTAAGAATACATCACCTACATGAGAAGGAAAAAAAGAAAAAAAAAAACAGAGAGGGAAGAAAGAAGATGAAAGTGGGAAGTTCCCACCAAAGAATGTTAAAGAAGTATGACCCTCACATATACACGAATACATAATAACTAACACCCATTTATAGAAAATGATAAGTAGTAGTAATTAAAAGTAGTGTCATTCTTATTAATCAGTACCTCTGATCTTCAAGAAGAAAATAATAATGAAGATGATGAATAATAACAATCTTGAACATGGACAAATAAAGAGAGAACGAAATGAAAGAAAAGAAGAGAGAGAGAGAAAGAAGAGAAAGGGGATGGTATAGCATGCAAGAGCAACGGTTAAACAGTAGTTAACCTTAAGAAAACTCAAGTACTGATGTGAAGAACAGAGGAAAAGAATAGTGGTTTTAACCTTGAGACAATGAGAGTAGATCGAATGAAGATGAAGTGATAAAAGGCAATACTACTAGAGCATGCAGCAGGGGCTAGCTAGGAAATAGGAAATGAAAAGATCAGAGTTGTTGCTTGCATATATATATATATATATAATAATTCAATAAATTAAAACCAGTTATATATGTAGTACAGAGTGATGAGTGATGAGTAAGAGTAAGACAGAAGAAGATCAAGGTGAATCATAAATGACATGCATTGTACGTCTCTTTTTCTATAAATCTACTCTCTGAAGGTCTGAGTCTTATATGTAAAAGTGATGATGATGATGATGAACACAGCTACAGCAAGTCATGTAATTGCTAGTATTGCTGTGTTTTTACCCATCCTAATTCCTAGCTTCACTAATTACAACCCTAAAAAAATAGCACCATATATATACGTGTTCTTTATTTGATTCAAGTGTATGTGGAACTTCAATGCTTCAATTTCGTAGTATAATTTTTTAATTATTAAGATATGGTACGTCAGATACGGCTAACTTATTACATGCAAATTAAATAATACAAACCTGATAATATAGCCTTTTTATTTTTCCTTTATTTGACTCACGCCCAAACAATTTGACCAATTCATCATATTCGTAGAATGAACGCTGGCCACCTAGCTAGCTAAGTAGCTATATATATATATATAGAACATAATAATGAAAGGCATGTCTCAATAGATTAAAAAATCGTTTATATGTAACGTAAACTTTTAGAATGAGTGATATTTTAATGGAAAGTGTCCAGGCGTTGGGGTATTAGATATTCTAGTGCTTTTAACCGTCGATTTTGAATTGATTTTAATAATAAAATATTTTTTAATAAGATCAACGGTTTTATGATTAAGATCAACGGTTAAAAATAATAGAACATCTGATATCCCAAAACACCTGAACATCTTCCTATTTTAATATATAGCTATGCTAATAATCAATAAAAATTTCAGTCAACATCAGCCAACAATTTAAATTGGATGTTCTACTTTTTTATATTTCGGATGTTTTGTTTTTAAATTTCGGATGTTCTGTTTCTAAAAAAATGTAAAGTTGACTGAGATTGCTTTAGGTTTTGGATGTTTTACAGCTTCCATTGTGGATCTTCTATAAACAATAATTTCAGATGTTCTATTTTTTATTGACTGATTTATTGGTTAAAAAATTATTGATTACCTATACTTTTCATTTAATATAATATCAAATTTTCTATAATTGAATTTCATCTTCGTTATTAATTGGAAAAGAAGAATTTCAGCCTAGTTTACAAATTAAAAAAGAAAAAAACCTATAATAGATTCACATAAATAAAAAAAATAATTCTATTTCCATTAGTGTATAATACACATTGAAATACAAAATACATATGTAGTTTAACTCATTTTTAATATGTATTTAATATTCCAATATGTATTGTATACTAGTGACTAATTTGGTGGCTGATTTTGATGTACACCTAGAATTAGTCCAAACGAGACGTGTTAGATATATAATTATTCCCATGTCTTGTTCTATTTGTTTAAATGTTTAATTTGTAACGAATGTTATCGAGACTATATACATCATTCTTTCTACCTATAACTAATGTTTTATCCAAAAGAAAATTATTTAAGGGTTGTTTATGACCGCAACTATTATTATTCTTGATCAAGATTAATGTGGTTTTACGTGGAAATTAAATCCGGTAAATCTATCTGATTCATACTATTAAAGCTTGGGATCATTTTAACACTTTGTAGTTACTTCATATAGGGTCATATGGAATGGTTTGAAGCATGCATACGTTCTATCAATTAATAAGGAGAAGACCTCAATGTTACAGCCTACCTCACCAAATTATAGGAAATTTATTTGGAGAGCAAAATTGTGGTCTTGGAATTCATAGAGGCTATATAGGAAAAGACCAGTACTTTAATTATTCAGGGCATGCATTCACTGTAAGTTGAAATTTGTATCCAACTTGAGGGTAGATTGTAGAATGCTACAAATATGTGAGTTAGTTCGAAATTTGGAATTGAGGTATTTATGCCAATTTCGTTAGACCAATGTGACTTAGCATAGCGTAGTTTACTAGGTTTTGTGTTTATTAATATATAGTTAGTTAATTGTACCAAAGAGGTATGATTCATGGTGCTACTAGGATGGAGAGAAATAATGATAAAGAGGATGAATAATTTTTATGACGAGTGATTGAATAATTATGATGTGAAATGATTTATTTTATTTTTATTTATTTTTAAAGTGAAATTTATGAGTGCTTTTTATAGAATGCATGTAAATACTTTTTTTATTGTAGAATTGTCCGTGATTCATACCCAAGCCAAATTATTTATCACCATGATTTCTTCTATCTCTCTAGGGTCTTAGCTAGGTCTTATTAGGGTGTGATTCGAAGACAAGCAATGCTAAAGAGTCAACTCATTTTTTTTGCTAAACATTATTACTTCATTAATTAACATATTTTTCCAAACTGATGTAAAAAAAAGTCCAAATACACCAATAAAATATATGTGCCCACTAAAAATGTTGGCTAAAAAAATGCTAATCCTTTGATTTTTCTCTTTTGTTGAGCAGTCACACATTTAGCACTAGATTAAAAGTTTTTTTTTTAAAAAAATATCCTTCGAACAGCAAAATCAGGGTTCAAATTAGATAGTGATGATTTTTTCCCCTAAGAATTTATCCTTAGCCAATATGTTGCTGCACATCTAAGGTTGGGCTGTGATGTTGAATTTGTGCTGTCTTCCTTTGAGCTATGACTAACCCAAAATTATTTTTGGGCTTTCAGCAGCTGGTTATATATTAGTGATTATTCAATAATGATGCTGGAGTATACCAAAATAATAATAATAATAATAAGGATGCTGGAGAATATATAGATAAATGTATGATAAATGATGTATATATCATTATTCAATAGCGTAATCAATCACCAAAAACCAATTATTATTAGCACGTGTTTGGGTTTAGCTTATATGTGATTATGTGAATATATAGTCTGAAACCAAGGATTGGACAAACAATTTGTCTGCTAGCCTTTGCCTAGCTAAATTACTATCATTCCGGGGTTTCAAAAATTAAACTAAGCATAGCCAGCCATACGCTGCTGCAATGACCCAATGTTACTAGCCCCAAAGTAGAAGATTTTATTAGTTCTTTAATTATTGAGTGAATTCCCTGATGGATGCATAAGGAATTAAATGCATTAGTGTTGCAACTCATCATAAATTATTTATAATGATGATGATGTACTTAACATCAAGATATATATAAGTTAAAAGTGGGCATCGTGCCATCATATACGTGTGGCTAAATCTGATGCTAAGTGGTTATATATTATGTGATCCTAATCCTATCATCATCATCGTTGTCATCATCATCTTTCAGTACTTTAATTGATGAGACCACAACCATGGCAATCAAAACCAAACTACGATTTGTTTGTAAATTTTTCAGTTACTAATTTTTATTGATAAGGAAATAGACAAACCTGCTTTGTCAAAAGTCTTCTGATGAAAATTGTATATAGCATCTTGTGATTTGTGTACGTGTTTGGTCCCCACCATTTTTTTTAAGCTTTCTCTCTTGTGTCACAAAAAGATTCATTTGCCTAACATCATGAGCACTTGCCATTCAATATTTATTGAGCACAGACACGCTCGTGAAATTAATTAATGGAGTGTTTGAATGTATATTTCTGTTGTTTTCATTGCGTATTTCAAAACATTGATTTATAGAATGTATCAATAAAATGAAAATGAAAATTATTATATGAATTTGAGACAGTGACAACTTTTAACACACCATTTTGAGGAATTGGGATAACTTTCAGCATACATGAACCAAAATTGTTATTCTATTAATTCTCGAGTGAGTTCTTTGAAAACATTATTAGTTAGATGTTAGATTTTTGAAGCCAAATGCTCCGAGGTTTAACTTTAATGTAACATATACAAGAGAATACCAACGTTCCGTTGTAGTCTAGTTGGTCAGGATATTCGGCTCTCACCCGAAAGACCCGGGTTCAAGTCCCGGCAACGGAAGTTTATGTTTTTAATCCTGTTACTGGTCTTCCAATTTGTGAACCTATTCCAATGACAAATGAACATATCAGTTTACAATGTAACATAATCTCAACTGCATTCTCTTTATCTTTCTCCCTTAAATCAATAAATGCCGAGATTCCTCTAACATTTGGATTTGACATCACTTTTATGCTAGCTTGGCAACAAGGTTTCATCAAGTTGATATTTTTTTGTTTGACAGCATTAGAATTAGAACTAGAAGTAAATTATTAAAAAGAAGAAAAATAAGAGAATTTCCGTTGCCGGGAATCGAACCCGGGTCTCCTGGGTGAAAGCCAGACATCCTAACCGCTGGACGACAACGGATTTGTTGATGAGTTTCTACTTTCAAAACTAATAAGAAGATTGTTTTATAAAACTAAACATCATTTTACTATATAACAGCTCACATTTCATTAGTACTAACAACTAACGAGAGTTTAATCATTTTTTGTTGTGATGGTGACTAGAGTTTGGGGTGACGACAAATGATTGACGTTGGAAGAGGTGGGATGGGGGGAGCATACTAAATTATATTTAGATATCATTTTGAAAGGAATTTAGAATAAAGTAAACGTATAGCTTTGTTTAAATGATTATGATTTTCTTTCTTTTTTTTTTGACATAAAATGATTATGATTTTCTTACTTTACAAAGTGATGATAGTGCTGCTTGCCTAGTTCAATAATGATTGAATACATTAAACTTGCAAGTACTGTGTAGTGTGTACTATAAACTCTTGTGTAAGTGTGTTATGTTATGTGTAGTACGATACGACTATGGTATAGTTCTTCATTTCTTTGCAAAGATAAAACTCTTCTAAATGGTTAATCATTTTTAAAAAAATAATAATATTTTAATTACTTTTAACTTAAGATAATAAAATTTATAAATAATAAAAATTATAAATTTAAAATTGATTAAAGTATTATTTTTTTAAAATAATTAACAACTTGAAAGGATTTTTTTTTCTCACAGTATATTTTTTTATAAAAAAATTAAATCATTGGAATTAACGAATTAGCCAATGCTATATTCTTAGAGTAATTTATCTATACATTTTGAAAGACAGAAAAAGAGTGGCGGAAGGAGGAATTTATGTCCTTCAGTAAAAATTTTCATTTATTTAAAAAATAAAACATGGATAAAAGATCTATATGGAGTGAAAAAACCTGATATTATCTTCTCTTTCAATTCTAACAATTAAATAAAATAAAAAGGAAAAATATTTATTTTCTTTTATAAAAGGAAATTTATAATTTAAATATTGTATACTACCATTGAATTAAATATCTGTTTGAGAAAGTATTTGAAGTCAATATTAGAAAGATGATAGAGAGTCCATATCATTTTTTCTTCTTTTTTCTCTCCTCTTTTATCACTCACTATTTTTTTAAGGTAACCAATAAAAAATCAACCAATAATTTATTTTTGATGTTCTATTTTTTTAGGTTTTGGATGTTTTCGGATATTCTATTTCTTTTGTTGACTATTAGTTATTTTATGTTTCGGATGTTCTATTTCTTTTATTATGGATGTTCTATAAACAATGATTACGAATATTTTAATTTTTGTTGGTTAGAAAAATATTGACTATCTATATTTTTTCTTTTTTTAATTTCACTTATTGACTCCCTATTGATCTTCTAACTATGGTTGCTAGCATTACTCTATTTGTTTATAAGTTTCTTTTTCTTATCATAAGTCATTCAAGCAAGTATTTCAATTAATAATACATTCAGACCAATTTTGTTTTTTTAGAAAACATGTAATTAAATTTATATATTATTATTGTTATTATTATTTACCTCCAATTGAGTTTTTCGAAAAAGAACGATAAACATGGATCAAAATATGGCTGGAGAGAGATGAGACTGTAGTCTCTCTAGACTAAACAACTCTATCAACTCAAACCTGCAAGCAAAAGCATCAAACAAACAAAGAAAGAAAAAAATTCATATAATAATCATTTTTTTCCGTCGTTCATTTTCACCTTTTCGGCTGCGCACTCTCAGTCACATTCAATCCGAAAACAAAATTTCACAGAAAACACAAAACAAAATAATCGAAAGCCCCAAAACAATGCTCTCCTCCTCCTTCTTCTCTTCTCAAAAACCCTAACATCTTTCACTTCCTCACTCTTTCTCCATTTAATCAATCGCCAATGGACACGCGCCGAGCCCCACGCGCCGTCATTGACCCCAAGGTTCGCAAGGTCGGCTTCTTTGCTCCGCCTGAACCCTCACAATCGGCTCTTCCCGACCCGATCCCTCTTCCTTCCTCTTCACTTTCTCCCGTCATGATCCCTCCGCCGCGGCACTCGTCGGAAAATCTCCTTCCCCATGCTCGTCCGCCGGCGTCGGTTGTGTCAGGTGCATCTTCTGTTTCCATCGAAGGTTCCGTTGTTGCTGGCGGGAGTTACGGGAGCTCGTCCGAGCTCTTTCCAGCTCCTATGTCTCCGGCGTCGTCTTCGTATTCTTCCAGCAGGTTCGTTGGCGGTGGTGACGGTGATTACTTTTTAAATGGAGTTGCGGTGGCTTCGCCTGGTCGCGGCGGAGGGAAGACGGCGGCTTCGTTTCCTCGTGGTGGATTCGAGTTGCCGGAGGCTAAGGCTAGCAGCGTTCCGGCGAGCGAATTGACTACGGTCTCGGTGGTGAATGATTCCTCCCTAGGGATTCGAGGTTTTTGCTTATCTTGTTTAGTTCTCCGTTGTTTGACATTGAGTTGAATTTGAATTTAAGTGGAGAATTTATGTGATTTTGAATTTGAAGTCATTAAGTGCTGTTTGTTGAGTGAATTGAAATGTAGAATTTATGCGCTTTAAATATGAATCTATTTGAATTGAAGTGGAGAATTTATGTTTGAATGTGAATCTTATTTAAGTGCTTTTTCTTATTTGGATTGAATTGAAATGGTGAATTTATTTGCTTTTTGAATTTGAGTTTCATTTAAATTTTCTTTTGTACTACTAGTGAGAGCTCAAGTGGAGGATTTATGTGCTTTGAGTATGAAGATCATTTCATTGTTTGGGCTGTGAAGGTTGGATTGTTGAACCGCAATTTAAGAGGATAGAATGGGTTTTGTGTCAGCACATGGGAAGCTATTATCCTATACGTGAAATTGGTGTTTGACTTTAATTTATCTTGAATTCTTGATAGTACGTGTTTGGTTTTAAAAGTTGATCTGTTGAATTTTCATTTTCTTTTTTGTCGAACTCGCTTCTTGTTAATTGTGAATGGGATCACATGTTACTCTCTCTGGTCTCCCTTTCTGGTTTTTTTTTGCCTCTAATTTTTCTCTCTTTCTCGCATATATGGCGTTGTTTAGATATCAAATCACTTTTTGTTAATCCTTTTCTTCCTTAATCTCCACTAGAAAGAGATAAAGCAGATAATGGACGAGGATCAGCATTGGAAGTGAAAGACCAAACTGCAAATTCAAAGCAGAAGAAAGATAAGACAACAAAAGCTGAAAGACGTGCTCTTCAAGAAGCACAACGAGCTGCAAAGGCTGCTGCAAAAGGTGCTTATTAATAATTACTATGCTCTACTTTGATTAGAACTATTGCATGTTTAATTGTGATTATTTACACAATTACCCCAATTCTTATACTTTTTATTTTTATTTTTTTTTTTAATTTTCTGTGAACAAAAAAATGATATTTGATTATTGATTTTCCTGTCTATGTTACACTCTTGCTTTGAAAATACCATGCAGTTATGTTATTTGGACCTAGTTTAATCTTCAGATCAAACCTACTCAGCAGAGACTTAATTTATCTTGACACTACTTTCAACAAGTCTAAATTGGGAACTTGTGAATTTATTTATTTATTTATTATTATTATTATTATTATTTTATTTTTTTTTACGAACTTTCTTTTTCCAATAAACAGTTGCCTGCTGATTAGTATGTTTTTATAATGTCTTATTGTCGTATTAGCTGAAGGAAATAAGGCATCTGGAACTGTAACTTCTGGGAATGCAAAACCAGCTAAGGCCACAAAGCCCCCACAAAAAGTAGATAATGCTTCAGCTGCAGCCTCTGAGAAGAAGGGATGTGATCGTCCTCCAGAAAAGGATAGAAAGAAAGATGTTCCTCAACCACGCATGCAATATGATGATCAAAGCAGAGTGGAGAAAGCTAAACGGCGTGCTGTGGTAAAACAAACCGAAGCTAGGAACAGAGTTGAGTTGTTCAGGCATTTGCCACAGTATGAACATGGGAGTCTACTTCCAGATCTTGAGGCAAAATTTTTCCAGCTTGATACAGTTCATCCTGCAGTTTATAAGGTGGCTATCTTATTTCCTTGTTGTGTCTTCTAACAATCCTTCTTGTTATATAGCCAGGAGTCATCATTTCACAAGATTTGTGCTGTAACAATCCTTTGTTTGATTAAAGACTTGACAAACCCAATCATAGGCCTATTATAAAGTGCAAACTCAGTTCTTTGTTTCAGCGTAGAAATAAAATAGATTCAACACTAAATTGACTTCTAAAAATCTTTAGCAGATTAGAGGTCATTGAAGATATCTAGCAGCACTGCAGCAACACTTTTCGTGTTTGAATCATTCACTGGAAATGGCTTATTTTCATACAGCCTTAGATATTTCATTAAATGCTTATTGTTTAAAATGAGTTCAGCACTTAATTCTGTTTAAACTTTACAAGTTTATTGCTTGATTTTTCATCAATAAAAATTGATTTTGGGCTTTAGTTTGATAAAACACCTGATTACCTGATTTCAAGTCACTTGTATTATATTATATTGTTATACTTGCACTGTATTCTCTTGCCTATACTATGTGCAACTAGTGAAGTTTATTGTTTATTTTTATAGGTTAGTCAAGTTTATTGTCATGGTGTCCAAAACTGTATGATGCTGATATACTATGAGCCACATTGTGACTTAAATTCTGCAGTAATTGCTTTGTAATGGTTAATGACTAAGATGAAGGCATTCTCAATATAATTTCGTTTAACCATGGTAGTCTTTATGATGATTATTAGGCGGGCTTGCAATATCTGTCTGGCAATATATATGGCAGTAATGCTCGTTGCATTGCAATGCTTCAAGCATTTCAAGATGCCATCAGAGACTACCGAGTTCCACCAGAGAAGACTCTTGTGAGAGACTTAACAGCAAAAATAAGTAGCTATGTTTCATTCCTCATTGAGTGTCGGCCTCTTTCTATCAGCATGGGAAATGCAATAAAATTTCTTAAAACTCGAATTGCTAAGCTACCTTTGACACTGTCTGAGTCAGAATCAAAAGCTTCTCTCCACTCAGATATTGAGCGTTTTATAAACGAGAAGATTATACTTGCTGACAAGGTGATAGTCAAGCACGCAGTAACAAAGATAAGAGATGGTGATGTGCTTCTTACTTATGGATTGTCATCAGCTGTTGAAATGCTACTGTTACATGCACATGATTTAGGAAAACAGTTCCGAGTTATAATAGTCGATTCTCGTCCACAGCTTAGAGGAAAAATTTTGCTTCGGAGGTTGGTGGAGAAAGGTCTTAGCTGTACATACACTCAAATAAATGCCCTTTCCTACATAATGCATGAAGTCACTCGGGTGTTTTTGGGTGCTTCATCAATTTTGTCAAATGGAACAGTTTATTCAGGAGTTGGGACTGCATGTGTTGCAATGATTGCTCATTCATTTCGTGTCCCTGTTTTAGTGTGTTGTGAGGCTTACAAATTTAATGAAAGGGTACAACTTGATTCAATATGCTCAAATGAACTTGGTATGTGTTAGTCGCAAACTATGAAGATTCTATTAGCTTTCTCCTTATGTTTGAAAGAATGTTAACGTTTCTAGGATTTACTTACAGGTGATCCAGAAGTCATATCCAAGGTTCTGGGTAGGGAAGATGTAAACTACTTGGACGGTTGGGCCAATACTGAAAATCTGCAACTTCTTAATCTGATGTAAGCATTTTAAGTTTTAACTAAATACATAACACCCCCAAAAACGTTCACTTTCCTACTCTGACTTCGATTTTCTTTAAATTGATGCCAGTTATGATGCAACACCTTCAGATTATATTTCAATGATAGTCACAGATTATGGCATGGTAAGTGCATTTATTCAATGAAGGTTATAGATGTGCACACGTTATCCTAGGCAAACCTAGTGTGCTTAGATTCTTTGTCCCTTATAAGGGACACTACCATTTGCATATTCTTCACTACAGGTCATGATTGTTTGGAATTGTTGGCAGGTCCCACCAACAAGTGTTCCTGTAATTGTAAGAGAATATAGGAGAGAACAGCTGTGGATATAAATAATGCAAATGCAGATCATCTCAAGTTTATGGGCGCTGAAATCCCCATGTAGCAGCCTGGCAACAATAAAACTTGAGAAGATTGTTGTTGTATTGCATCTTTCTGTGTATTAGTATTTTCTCATCTTGGAAGTTGGAATAATGTAGTGAGCCTCTTTCTTGTTCTGAAATTTTGTGCCCGTTCCGGTATTGGCCTGTCGCAGTGAAGAGTGCGAATTGTCGTCTCTCCAGACAGATTTTAGTTTTGCCATGAATTCTCACCTGTAACAGTTCGTTTTTCCTTGTATCAAATTTTGGATAGTTATTCAGTCACAATTTTGGGGGCTAGTTAATCCTTGTATCTTGTATTGTTGCTGTATTTGAACCCATGATTTTCCTTTTCTATTTTGCATTATCCTGATGTATATAGCATGAATTCAAACAAAACTTCATTACCATCCCCTGAAGTTGACAAGTACAAGTGCGCCTTGTATGCTTGTACCACCGCAAGTATTTTATCCTAAATAAGGGAATTTCATTGAAAATAAAGATGCAATAGAAAAGGAGAGGTGGGTTACATCTGAACTATATTGGCCCACATGAGCAAAGAAAGGTGATACTGCAAAGTGCAAATCCAAACCACTCTCTGTCATAGTGATCAAAGATGGATCTGTATATCTTCGTTGTTAAGACTTATGACAGCTAAGTATTGAAATGCAGACCGAGTATTATATGTTTTAATTTAATTAAAGTGGTGGTCAGAATTGTTTAGCGTCAAACTTAATTTGATCATTTAAGTAGAGAATTTGGTTGCATGTTCGTGGAGTGCGTGGCTGCGGGGGCATGTTTTACATTCAAACTTTGTTCATTTTACAAAAGGAATTACTGCAAAAAAGAAAGACAGGAAATCAATGCTTTTAATTTAATAAAGAAAAAAAAAGAAGAAGAATAGTTGGTTTATATTGACCAACATATAAGATAGATATAACAAAATTAATCATTTAATATTTTTTAACTCGACAATTTTAGTTGGGGATTGTAGGCTTGTAGCTAATACAGTGGCTGATATTAAGTTATACTAAGTGGTCAAAATGAGTTTGGACTTTGGACATATATCAGTTCCTAACATTAAGTAGGATCATTAGTATTGATTATTGAACCCGTTTTTAATAGGTTTTCGCTGTTTTTATTTGAGAATTTATCAATTGTTAATTGTTTTATATTATAATATAATTTAATAACTGGTAAAGGAATGAAGTCATCTCCAATTCTCAATAACGAATCAAGAAAAACCATTAGAAGTTCAGAACTATACAATCAATGGTGCACAACAAATCCAATACTATATTAAAGTCTGGGATATCTGCAGATTTTATGTAGATAAAATGAAATAATGTGAAAATAATAATTAAAAAACTAAATTAAAGTCAGGGATATCCGCAGATTTTATGTAGATGAAATGAAATAATGTGAAAATAATAATTGAAAAAGTAAATATAAATATACGATAATACTATATGTATCACTGAACACTTAACACCTATATCACATTTATAATACAAAAAATATAAACATTAACACATAAAAATTTACAAAACATATGAATATAACATTTAATAGTATAGTAACAATTACGTATAGCATAGAAATAATGTATCTCAGGAAATCAAAATAAAAGAAAAAGATAAATGATGTATAAAGATGTATAATAGTAGTATATGTAAATTAATTTATAAATATAATTTAACATCGTAATAAATTAATCATCATGTAAATATATTATTATTCGTTAATCGTTAACCTGAATATGAAAAGTCAAGGAAAGGATAAATTAATCTAAGGAACTAATCCTTCATCATTCTGAAAAGTCATGGAGCAGCATCTAATTTTTAGAGGAAAATTTTTTCATAGGTTGAATAATTCTCAAAACGAATTATAACTTTTTAAAGCAAGCTTGGCAATTACATTTCCACCTGTTCATACTCAACTTACAAGGCACCGCACACGAATGATCACAATCGGTGATGTTCCAATTATCCTAAGCTTTAATTTTTTTCATGTAAAAATCCAAAGAATATTGCTGACAAAGATTATTATAAGTCACGAATCCAAACTTAAACTAATCTCTATTATCAGTCAAAGATACCTCAAAGTGGATTAAGGGAGTGCTTAATGTTTAAAGACATAATAGGTTGGATTACATCACTATCCATACCATACCATAACTAAAATTGATCTTGTTTAACCTTTTTCGTTTGTTTTCTTCCTTATATTATTTAGTTAATTAGTTAATAATTAATATTTATTATTGTTATTACTATTACAAATGTTGGGTTATGGCCATATTTCATTTCCCAAAGCTCTCTTATTTTATTCCTATGTTTTAGTGTTTTACAACCAACAAACGACAGAAAAGGGTCATTGTTTTTTGTTAATAAAGTATCTCTAGAGTCCAAGACACCAGATTAGATATAGATAGATAGATAGAGTGACGAAAGAGTCCTCAAGTGAAAAATTAAACTAAAACTATGAAACATAATGATTAAGCACAAATGCGACAAAAGAGATGCTTATCTTGAAACACCCTCAACTCAATTGGGCACTTTCCTAGTTAACAGCTCTCGTACACCGTGGCATTCCCAATTCCATATGTAAGAGCATATTCTCCAAATTCCTAACACCTAATCCTTTTTTCACAAAAATACCCCTTGAGTCCCAACTTTACTAATTGTATTTGTATATTTTCAAGAAAAAAATATTTTCAATTTTTTGATGGAGATGATACATTTTAACAAAGAAAAGTTTCCAAACTATTAAATAACATACTATCACTTTTTTTTATTTAAAAATATAAAAGAAAAACAACATATCCTTTCGTCACTTTATTTTATGCCTGCAGTCATAGAAACCCATATTACAGTCAACATATAACTTTTGAATAAGTAATTCCTAAAATTTTAATAGCCACCAAAGAAAATTCAAACCATAATTAATACAAAAATATAAATTTAATTATAACGATTAATACTGCTACACTCATATATTCACTGTAAGAGAAGATTCAAGTTAATTAATAGTTATACAGCTGCAACGTTAGTCCTTTTTATTCCTTACATTCTACCAACCATGGGCAAAACGGTCAAACCAGTAAACACCCACGAGAACCCACGTTCCAAACTCATAAAGCAACCTTCCTAATTTCCCAAACTACCCTCACCTTAGTTTCACAACCATTAGAGAGAAAAGGCCACGCCCGTAATTTCAACTCCATGACCCCAAAATAAAACCATTAAAATAAAACAAAGAACGTGAGCGATCCGCGCAAAAAAGCACAGACACCAAAGAAAGTGAAGAGAGATAGATAGAGAGAGAAAGAAGAGAGAGTGTGTAAGAAAGAGAGAGAAAGAACCGTTTGAGCATTTTTGAGACGTTATCGGACTTCAAATCCTCAATTCGCCGGAATTTGGGACCAGCGGTTGGAGTCCGGGGACTTAGGGTTTTCTTCCTTTCTCGTCACAGAGTGATTTTCTTTCTAACTTGTTAGGGTTTTCGCTACTTGGAATTCGAGAAATTCTTCGGTGATTATTCTTCTTCTTCGATGGAATTAGGTCTCTGAGGTTTCGGATTCTCGGTGGGAGAGTGATGTTTACACCGCAGAGGGTGTGGTCGGGCTGGTCCATCACCCCCGGTAAGAGTGGGGCACGTGGAACAGGGTCTGGTTCGGGTCCTGATTTGGGCCCGAGTTCCGCTGAGGGCGCCGCTTCCAAGGGTAAAGGTGTGGCTTTTGGTGAGAATGGCGCGAGCTTGGATCGGGAGGCTTTGGCTGAGAGGATTTCCAGCCTTGAGAAGGAGGTTAGTTGATTTGCAAAGTTGAATTATTTTTTATTTTTATCTTTTAAAGTTTTCTTTTTTGAATTCTGCTCATAATGGTTTAGATTGTTTTTCACTGTTCTGAGTTATTATTAGTTATCCCTTTTTTTTGCTGATGTAGCCTAGCATGTGTGTGTTTTAGTTTTTATAAAAATTTAATTTAAAGTTTTGGATAAGACTAGGAGAGAGGATGGATACTTGAGTGTTTTTTTTTTTTTTTTTTTTTTTTTTTTTTTTTTTT
>JASCZI010000003.1:278911-318493 GCA_036250425.1 Stylosanthes scabra
CCTCTTGTGATATTGTTTAACTTCACTTATAATTTTTGTGGTATTCTGTTTTAAGTTCAAATTTGTCAATATCATTTGATGCAGGAATGTGATTCTATGAGAGTGAATTTGGACCTCAAAGAGAAGGAGTTATCTGCATGGGAGGAAAAGCTCAGTGCAAGGGAAACTGTAAGCTCTTGTGCTTCCTATTTGCTTGTTATTTTATCAAGTCTGTGACATTCAGGAGATGGGTAGCCAATGGCCCTGTGCAAATTTTTTTTTCCCAAAATAAATGACCATTCAACAACCTATGGCAACTCAAATTTTGCAGGCTGGTTTGGTTGTAATGGTTTTTTGGTCTACTTTTGAATGATCTTATGATTGGAACAGTGGGATCTAATTGTTAGACAAGTCATAATATTATCGTGTTGGGAGCATCATTTCTTGGATGGCACACATCCTTTCTGTTACTGCTGCTTTACATTTCTTTCTGTTTCTAATTGCAATCTGATCTATTTGCAGGTTGAGCTTCAGAAGCGTCTAAATGAACACAATGCTATTCTTGATGTAAAGAAGCAGGAGTTTGAATTGGAATTAGATGAGAAAAGAAAGTCCTTTGAAGATGGATTGAAGAATAGATTGGTCGAGCTGGAAAATAAAGAAGCTGAAATCAGCCACATGGAGGAGAAAGTTGCAAAACGTGAGCAGGCATTGGAAAAGAAAGCAGAAAAACTCAAGGAGAAAGAGAAAGAGTATGAACAGAAGTTGAAAGCTTTGAAGGAAAGGGAGAAGTCTATTAAGGCTGAGGAAAACAACATGCAGAAGGAGAGAGGGAAGATAGAGGATGAGAGAGAGGAATTGCTTAGTCTTAAGGCTGAAGTTGAAAAAATAAGGGCTAATAACGAAGCAGAGTTATCAAGGATAAATGAAGAGCTAAATTGTCTTAAAGTGACTGATGAGGAGAGATCTGAATATTTGCGCTTGCAGTCCCAATTGAAGCATGAAGCTGATCAGTACAGGCTGCAGAAAGAATTGCTTCTGAAGGAAGCTGATGACCTGAAGCAACAAAAAGAGACTTTTGAAAGAGAATGGGATGAGCTGGATGTTAAAAGAGCTGACGCTGAGAAAGAGGTTAAAAATGTGATTCAGCAGAAGGAAGATATTTTAAAACTACAACAACTTGAAGAAGAGAAGTTAAAGAATGAGAAGGAGGCCACACGGGATTATGTACAAAGGGAGTTGGAAACTCTGAAGTTGGCCAAAGAGTCCTTTGCTGCAGAAATGGAGTTGGAGAAGTCAAGTCAGGCTGAGAAAATTCAAAGTGAGAGAAGCCAAATGCTTCTGGATTTTGAGCTGCGAAAAAAAGAACTTGAAGCTGATATGCAGAATCAGCTTGAGCAGAAGGAAAAAGAATTCCTAGACAGGAGGAAGTTATTTGAAGAAAAAAGAGAGAGTGAATTAAACAATATTAATTTCTTGAGAGAAGTATCTAATAGAGAAATGGAGGAAATGAAACTTCAAAGAAGTAAACTAGAGAAGGAGAAACGAGAAGCTGATGAGAGTAAAAATCATCTTGAAAGGCAAAGGATGGAGATGCAGGAGGATATAGATGTTCTTGTTGACCTTAATAAGAAGCTCAAATGTCAGAGGGAACAATTTATTCTGGAGAGAAGGCGTTTTATTGACTATGTTGAGAAATTTAGGAGTTGCCAAAATTGTGGGGAAATGATCTCTGAATTTGTGCTGTCTAATTTACAATCTTCGGATGACATTGAGAATATAGAGGTGCCTTCTCTTCCGAAATTGGCCACTAATATTCAGGGTGGTTCTAACGTGAATTTGGCTTCTTCAAGGCAAAATACTGATGCATCGCCTGCGGCTGATCCAAAGTCACCAGTTTCTGCACGCACTATTTCTTGGTTACGCAAGTGCACTAGCATTTTCAATATATCCCCAATTAGAAAGAGAGAGTCTGAAGATGTGGTGGATCTTCCTGTGGAGGAAAATGATGGAGAAGATTCGCAACAGGGAATTCCTGGCACTGAAAATGAAGCAGAGCTGTCATTTGCTATTGTAAATGATTCTTTTGATGCTGGAAGGGTACAATCTGGCAATGGTGTTGCTGAGGCCGAGGTTGACCATGAACCGTCAATTGACAACCAGAGTAATATTAACAGTAAGGCACTCGAAGATTCTCAGCCTCCTGAAGAAAAAGATGAGCAGCAGAAACCTCGCAAACGTGGGAGGAAGCCAAAGCGGACACAAACCATGAAAGCTGTTCTCAGAGAGGCTAAGGCTATACTTGGTGACTCTAAGGCTGCGGAGGCTGTACCTGGGGAGTCTGTGGATGACCATGAGTCGGAGTTACCAAATGGAAATACCGAGGATTCTGCCAACACAAATTCTGAACTCCTGAAACCATCCACTAGAAGGTCGCAAGTGAACACACGGAAGAGAAATCGTGTTCAGACATCTCAAACCGTTAGTGGGCATGATGATGGCAATGCCAGTGAAGGACAATCTGACAGCATAGTAGCAGGGCAAAACAAAAGGAGGCGACAGAAGACCGCAGCTCCTCCTGTTCAAGCTGCTGCTGGAACTAGATATAATTTGCGGAGACCAAAAGCGTAAGTACCTTCTAGCTGATTTACTTCCATAATCTTTATTCTATTATTGTAGGTGATAGTTGCCCAATGATTATTGGGTTTTCTGTTCTGACTTGGATTTATGCACTTAATTTTTATAGTGGAGCAACAACTTCATCCGTCAGAGCTACGTCGGGGGCTGGCACAGAAAGTGAGAGAGAGGTTGATCGTGTAAAAGATGCAGATGACGGAATTGTAAACTCAAAACCTTCTCCTTCACATTCAGTAGGTGTTACTAATGAGAACGATGGTAGCATACATATTGGGCAGGTAAGCTTAGTGTAGCAATTTAAACATGAACATTCATGATGTTATCTTTCATCAAGCTTTGAAAAGTTGGGTTCCGGAGGCTGAAAGTGCACTTTATTGTGTTTCAGTCAGAGAGAATTGTGGAGAAAGAGGATAATGTAGCCATGAGTGAAGAGGTGAATGGAACAGCAGATAATGTGGAGGAGCATGATCCTGGCTATAGGACTGATTCCCGTGAAGATGCTGGCGGCGACGAGGACGACGACGAGGATGATGAAGACTACAAGCATCCCGGTGAATCTTCAATAAAGAAGATTTGGAACTTTTTAACTACATAATTGTACACCATCTTCATGAGAATGGAGGTTTGGTGTGTTGTCTTTTGACCCTCATCAACTTTAGGAAATGATGTTGGAAGTCACCTTGTATTAACAAATTGTTGGAAGTAGATCTCAGTTATAACCACCGGAGCCAATAGGAGGAGGGGTAATTGAGTATCACGTTTAGCTTTTTCTTTTTTAATTAATGTTGTCATGAATATTCGGAACCTCTGGTATTTGTTGATAAAATTGTAGGCATTGGATAGTGTAGCTTCAAGTTTTACTAGAGATTGGAATTGTAGCTACAACCCCAGGGAAATTGATTGTATTCAAATGTTTTGTATTTCTGTCTTTTACTGCTGTTTGATTTGTTTGTTTGAATCCAACGAGGGTGTCTTCGTATATTAATATTGTTCTGTTTACACTATTTTAACGATAAGAGTCATGCCGTTAATGAACTCAAATCAGTTTCTGGGAAAGTTTTAGTTAGACACTCGGGGCTCTAACCAATTTTAATCATTAAATCAGTTTACAAAATTTTATTTTTTATACAAATCAATCCTTATCTTTATTTAACATAAGTATTTAACAATCTGTATTCACGTTTTAAGAGTGCAATAACGATATTACAGACACGATAACTACAAAACTTATAGTCTAGAGGAACACAACTTTTCAATAAGGGTTCAATTATTAACACTCCAAAACATTATAATTAAACTAGAACATTTGCAATACAATATGTTCTAATTTGAAAGCACTGAGTAGTATCATTAGTGTGAAAAAGACAATGCTAGCGTTGATATCATTTTGAATTATAAATATGATTAAACTAATTATTAAATATGCTGGTTCTTAAAAAAAAAATTTCACACCTATTCACTATTGTTTCTTTTGTTTATTCTTAAGCTCTCCAAATCATAAGTTCCAAGGATTGAAGGAAACTCTGCATTTCAGTGCAACTCTCAAGTAGAGAAGATAACATTTGGGTGCGGAATCTCTGTTCCACGGCCACAAAATATTCAAGTGTGATAATCTTGTACATCCTCTAATTCCACTTTTAACACGGCAGACTTGAAGATACTGAGGTATTTGCAAATTGTTCAAACCTCAACTCTAAAATTAGATATTTTCTACTAGAGTTATTTCTTTTCAACTAATCATCATTTAGGGAATCTAGATAGTAACAGAAAGTAGCAATCATCAGTGTGGATAAGCTGCTGAGTTTAATGTGGAAGCACCATCATCAATATCAGCATCACCATCTCTTCTACTCATTGCAAATATTTCTCTCAATGAATCACAAAACCAAACAGTTAATAATGTCTGCAGGTTTTCAAGTCGAGACAACAACACTGCTGTTACCGTGTTCTAACTCGTGACAACCAAAGATCTCAAAGCACGTGAGATTAGAGAAGAGAGGCTGTGTTTTTCTATTAGCAACATCATCCTTACAAATTACTCTTAAACTCTCCAAACAATGAAGCTGTAGGGAATGAAGGTTGTGGAGATTATTGCAAAAGGAACAATTACCAAATAAACAAAACAAGCTCTTCGTTACTGTGCAACTCTCAATTTCAATGTCCATCATAGAAGGAGCATTGCTTGACAGAGCATCAGATAAGCTTTGGGTCCAGAACCTTTGTTACATATACTTGCCACCTAATTGTTATAGCTTTTAAGGTTATGAAAGCGAGCCACAAAAATATTCAAGTGTGGTCATGCCTTGTACATCCTCTAATTCCAAATTTAACAGAGTACGGTTGAAGAGAGATTCAGATATCGCAAATTGGTCGCGCTCCAAATTAATGATAGATCACTCAGACAATGCAGCAAAAGAAAAGAAAAAAGATGTACGCACATAAAACGGACAATCTAGGAAATATTACAATCCAATTTTAACTCAAAAAGATATATTAGATTAACAAGATGCTAAACTCCATCTTCTCCTTTCAAATGTTCCTGAATTTTTTCCTCTTCGCATATGGAAAGAAGATCATAATTCAAAGCAACTCAATGTATAATTGATCTTACTCAGTACTTTTACGTTAATCAGAAAGTAATAAAAACTACCTGGAATAATGTGGTAAAAAGCATAGTAGAATAGTTACATAACATTCTTTTCCTCCTTCTTCTCCTCCGCCTTGTCCTTATGCTTACTATCACTAGGGAGTAGCAAGAGACTCTCTGTATATAAGGTAGAACCCCATATTACTACTATACTAAACCTCACATTTTAACATCCTGCGACTTCAAGTTTATTAAAGTATTATTTATCATATTATATATGGTAGGAAGGGAAAACCATCATAGAATTTGAGAGATTTTCTTTCACTATGTAATATCATATTTGAGTGCGGTTACCCCATTTTCAATATTATTTGATTTACATGTTCTCCAATTTTAGTTATTTGAAGACACTATTTCCATGTTGATAACAACCGTTAATTAAGCCACGTAGTAGCAACTAAGTCCAAAACATGGCATACCTACTTTGAGTACTCTTCTCTTAGTTGAACTGGTGCATAACAATCCTGGTCACCTAATGCATGCAAAAAGGAAACACCAATTAGCACACATGCAATAAAATCATTTCAACAAAATAGATATGTTAATTTTGAACCTTTATTAATATGAAACATGAAATTTATTAGGTTATGTTATAGGTGATGTTGGAAGAACGTATGAAGCTTGGTATGCCAGGTGGGCTGAGCGCCTTCGCGGTTGTCGGTGACGAGGCGCGTTTGCGGTTGTCGCCTTCAGCCATGTGGCGTGGCGCCTTTCGATAAGTTGCCTTCAAGGGAGAGGCGCCTTCCACGTCAGCGTCTTCAGTGAGGAGGCGCTTCCCACTTCAGCGCCTCGCGTGGAACACGCCAAGCGTTTTAGTGCCTCCTAGTCAGCGGTCAAAAGAAGAAGTCAGCTGCCACCGTGTCAAAACGAGGGCAGCTGGGTAATTTGTTTCAAAACAAGGGTATTCAGGGAATAAGTTTCGAGAAAGTCTAAGGAGTTCATAATTTGTTAGCCAATAGGTGGCTTTTCTCTTTTTTCTTTTACCATTCACTATTTCCCTAATTACATTAATGGGCTCCCTATGAGCTATCTAACATTGGCTCCCTAGCATTAGAAAGTTTAGGGAGCTCATAGTTTGTTAGCCAATAGGTGGCCAATAGGCATTTTCTTTCTTTTCTATTTCCTCTTTTATCACCCACTATTTCCCTAATTACGCTCCCTAACGTTGGCTCCCTAACATTACTCTTTTGAAAATTTTTCTTTTATGTATGTCGTATTTAAAAGGATCTAATTTTTTTTTACTTTTTTAAAAAGCAACATATTGTTGGCTTTTTAAAAAAAAAGCACATAGTTTATTTTTTTAAAATAATTTCTTTTAAAATACATCCAAATAATACAAATTTGATGAAAAATATCTTTTTTTTTAAAAAAATATTTTTTAAAAAAGTCAATTTAAACAAGCACTTAATGCTCGCTGCCGCTTGATTTCTGTTGGCGTGTGATTTTGTTTTTTTATTTAACTTAGTTTTCTTACTCTTTTACTTTCCGGAATTTAAAAAAAAATATTGACTAATTAGTTTTTTTTTAATGGGGTTAAATTATTTAGTTAGATGTTATAAATTATAATGTTACTCAGATTTATAATTAAGTCTCAATATTTTTTAAATAATTTATACGTACACTAATTTTTTTTTTTAAGTTCATTTTCTAATTAAATTTTCATCGTTATTAAAAATTGCGATTAAGTGATGAACAAAATATTATATAACTAAGAGTAAAATCTTTAAAAATTAAACTCTTTTCATTTTTAGAATTCTGAAATAACTTTTTCTTTTTTATGTTTTCTCACTTTAAAAAAAAAAAACTTCCTCTCTTCCTTCTAAGTATGAGAAAGAAGTGCAAAAAACTTAAAGATGATATTTGAGCCCACCTATCATTGTGTGGTTAGAGCAGAAAATTTTCTCAGGTAGATTATATAATTAGTGCCGATTTTTTAAAAGGAGTTAACTCTAATTTTGGAGGATATAAGATTTAAAATTTAGAAGTTAAGATTTGAAGAGAAATATGTGAACATCATATTTCATTATTTTGAGTCATTATTTAATCATGAATATTGAAAAGTATTGATTAAAATATAATATAAAATTATTAATTAAAGGTGTCGAAAGTTAATAATAAAAAATATGGTAATGCTATTTAAATAAATAAATTCATCGACCAAGTTCTAACCAAGTAAACTTGCAATAACAATACTACTCTCATAAAAAAGAGCGTGATATACGCGCTCTTTCAATCATAGCACCAGCGCCGCCTTCTTCTTCTTCATGTATGCAACTTCTTCTTTTTCGTCTTTGTGTTCTTTTTTGGTGTATTGCACCGAAATATAAATGTATACTGATCTGAAATAAAAGCAATAATACATCAAAAAAACTACACTGAAATATAAAGATATAATGAACCGAAATAAAAGCAATAATGAATCCAAAAAACGAAAAACACAACCAAACTAAGGAAATCACGTAAAACTAAAAAACTGCACCGAAACAAAAGTAATAATGGACCGAAATAAAAGCAATAATACACCAAAGAAGAAGAAGAAGACGAAGAAGAAGAGCGACAACAATGTAAAACAGAGAAAAAGGAGGAGGAGGAGGAGGAAGAAGGTGTTGATGATAACGACGATCGACTGATGGTGATGTTGTTGACCCGGAGAAGAAGCAAATATGGAGGAGGAGGAGCGAAAAAATAATGTGCATTAAGACAAGCTAATAATTTTACTTGGTTAGGATTTGATTGGTGAAATTACTTATTCGCCTAAAATCAATATAAAACATAATAACTAAAATAAATTAAAATTGATAATATATTTTTTTGTGTCTCAACCAATAGCATATACTAATATATCAACCAAGTTCAATTATGCTAGTTCAACTTCAATATGAATTGTTTCGTCACTTAAGAAAGTAGTTAGATTTAGTTGAATAAATAATTCTTCACCCAGCAATTTTCCTATATAGATGATTAGCCATAGCCCATGAGATGCACATCAAGTGTATTTATATTTATAGTAATATTAGATGTAATATTGTACATACTTGTAGACACTATTTAGCAACATAGAAAATGTAAACATTAGCACAGAAATAGAAATTCTTCTGTGCTAATATTTACATTTTTTTGTGTTACTAAATGGTATGTATGGATGTGTACAATGGTACATATTGATTAAAAGTATAGGTAACCAATCATTTTGTAACCAACAAATCAACTAACAAAAAATAGAACATCTGAAACCACTATTTATAGAACATCCACAATGGAAGTCATAGAACATCCGAAACCTAAAACAACCTTAGTCAACTTTATAATTTTTTAGAAACAGAACATTTGAAATTTAAAAACAAAACATCCGAAACCTAAAGAAATAGAATATCCAATTTAAGTTGTTGACTGATATTTGCTGAATTTTTATTGGTTACCTAGCATGATTGTAGTCTAACCGTTGATTTTAATTAAAAGAATACAAAATATATATATAAATCAAAATCAACGATTACAGATTACAACTATACCAGTAGATTACAACTATTCAGATGTGTCGGTATACTTGAAAACTTTCCTATAGACCAATATGGAAAGCTTCTTCACCAGATGGATGAGTGATTAAATCCAATTATTATTTGTCTTTAGACGTTGATACATGATCATGGGCATAGCGTCAGAGACCTTTCGTAGGGTATTAAGTGGACATTTAACAGCAGTTCATGTCTGCAGCAGGTTTTGAAGTTGAGATAATCTTGTACATCCTCTAATTCCACTTTTAACAGAGCAGACTCGAAGAGATTGAGATATTTGCAGATTGTTCAAACCAAGTAGCACGCTCCCTGCTTCTAACCTCAACTCTACAATCAAGTATTCTCTACGAGAGTTATTTCTTTGTTATACCAATTAAAAAATAAAATTTTGGAACAAATCTAATACCTTAAGCTGATATTGTAGAATAATTAAGAAAACTTTGAAAATTAAAGCCCAATATATGCTTTTATTTCACAAGAGATCTGAAAGTACACTCATATCATTTGTTGAAGGATGGAAAGTAGGGAATGTGGAAGCTGTACTTTGTAGAAGACAACATGATTACTCATTACTTAGATGAAAGTAATTAAGATGATGAAGACTCTCGAAATGGACAGCGTCTTTCTAAGTTGGGACAGCCTTTGGTGTCCAATTTTCGGCAAAGACACAGCTTGTAATTCCTTTACAACGCGCACTATTTAACTTTGACAAGTCATACAACTTCAGTCTGGTTAAGCTACCGAGTTTAATGGTGGAAGCACCATCATCAATATCAGCATCACTATCTCTGCTACTCGCTGCAAATATTTCTCTTAATGAATCACAAAACTCAAAGGTTCATGTCTGCATGTTTTCAATTTGAGACAATAACATGAATGTTACCAGCGTTTCAATCTCGTGGGTCGCGACAACAAAAGATCTCAAAGCATGTGAGATTAGAGAAGAGAGGCTGTGTTGTTCTATTTGCAACATAATGCTTACAAATTACTCTTAAGCTCTCCAAACAATGAAGCTGCAAGGAATGAAGGTTGTGGAGATTATTGGAAAAGGAACAATTACCAAATAAACAAAACAAGCTCTTCATTGCTATCCAACTCTCAATTTCAATGTCCATCAAAGAAGAAGGGGCATTGCTTGACAGATCATCACATAGGCTTTTCCAAAGTGTACTATAATCAATGTAGAGATTGGTAAGATCTCTCGGCAGTATATCAGGGAATTCTTCTCAATCTAATAAACATAGAAACTGGTAGTCATCACCACTTGGATCAATACCATCATAAGCTTCAGAAATCCATTCAGAGTCAGCAATACATACTACCCAAATAGAAGGTAACATTTGGGTCCAGAACCTTTGTTATACTTGCACGTAGTTATTATAGCTTTTAAGCTTATATAAGCCAGCCACAAAATATTCAAGTGTGGTCATTCCTTGTATATCCTCTAATTCCACATTTAACAGAATTGCGTTGAAGAGAGGAGATTCAGATATTGCAAATTGGTCTAACCACGCATGCTCCCAGTTAATGATAGAACACTCAGATAATTCAGCAAAAGAAAAAAAATGTACACATATAAAACATATAAAAAGCAATGAAAATTTTCAACTTAAACAGGAGTGAAAAATAAAACGGACAATCTAAGAAATATTACAATCAGATTTAACTCAAAAGATATATTGGATTAACAAGATTCTAAACTCCATCTTCACTTTTCAAATATTCCAGAATTTTGTCCCTTCACATATGCAAAGAAGATCATAATTCAAAGCAACTCAATGCACAATTGATCTTACTCTACACTTTTACATATATAAGAAAGTAATAAAAACTACCTGGAATAATGTGGTAAAAAGCATAGTAGAAAAGTTACATAACCTTCTTCTTCTTCTTCTCCTTCTTCTTCTTCTTGTGCTTACTATAACTAGGGAGTAGCAACAGACTCTCTGTATATACATAGTAATTTTCATGATGCAAATGATATGGATCGAGAGGTGGACATTCAAAACGTTGGAGCAGATCTTCTCTGAGATTATATTTGGCAAACCATAACCGCCTATATTGGAGAGGCGGAAGACAATCTAATGCAATAATGTCACCACCATTGGATAAGCACAATGGCTTAACATCTAGACCTGGAATCACACACAAAGTCCAAGATGAATGCACTTTGTAGTCTTTCATCACCCATATGTCAGTTTTATCAGCATCATAGCCCCGACAATATATGGCTAGGCACCCTCCTAGTAGGCCAAGATCGGCATCACGATATTGCCGAAACGTTAGCAGTTGCTCTGGGATAGATATCATTGAGAAACTTCTTTCCTTCAAATCAAATGTAAGAAGAGCTTCACTGTCAACTTTGTGATGGGAAGACCACATCAACCAATGAATAGAGCCGTTCAAGAACAACCCACGACATTTCCAACCCCTCGAGTCCAAGGGTTTGGGAAGTGCAGCATCCAGATTAATCCATGAATTGGTTCTCAAGGAAAAGTAATCTAAGTGGTGATTGTAGTTAATATCAAGCCAACCTACAACAACTAAGTAGTCATCTTGTGAGGCATCATAACCAAGTCCATACAGAGCCGGAACACCTTGAAACATAGTGGCCCAGCTCGGTCTCACACTACGAGAAACGATAAAAGAGTAAGAAATTTTTTTTCTGGATCCGGTGAGTGGGTTCCATACTACAAGAAAATGTGGGCGTACGTTTAAGAGAATGAAGCCTCTGCAGGATCCCATCACACAAACAATAGAAGGTGGGTTCGTCTTCTTGAAAGGGAGAGATACGTCTTCGATTTCATAATATCGGTCAGTAAATAGTTCTTCTGGGTGAACTAAGTGAGCTTCACCGAAGGGTTCTATGAAGAGGCATGCGAGGGTGGGTTCGGGAGAGTGTTGAAGATGCAATTCGGCCAAGTGTGGATCGGAAGTGAGAGAGCACCAAAGCTTGGAAACGCACCTGAGGCGAGCTAGTTTTTTGACAGGCAACCTCAGTAGGATTCTCTGAATCAGGTCAAGAGGGAGGATGTCGTGAATGCTAATCTGATTCTGGTTTTGCTTCTTCTTCTCCTTCTCCTGCTCCATACTTGATCGCTCTTTTGCTTTCTTATTGCGTTTAGGGTTCCTCAATTTCTAGAAGGGTAATTTTGCTTGTGAAAACTGAAAACAGGGCCTAACTGTGGGTAACTCAGATTTTTATTTTTTTAATAGAAAGATTTAATGCCCGCTTAATTTGTCTGCTTTTTCTTTTTTATTTTTATTTTTATTTTTTACTTTTTTAGAATTTTATTAAAAAAATATAAAAAATTGACGGATTAACTTTTTTTTTCTTCAAATCTTATCTTATCTTAATTTTAATCTTATCATAATCTTAATCTTATCTTATCTTAATCTTAATTCTAATCTTAATCTTTATCTTATTTTAATTTTATCTTATCTAAACCTTTCTTATCTAAAGCTCAATTGTTAACGTGGTGGCTAAAGAGTAAATTTAAGTGGCTAAATGCTTAGATGTCATCATTAGAAAATTTGTTTTTTTCAATTATTTTTAGTTGACATAATTAATTTAATTTAAAATTTATTTGTTATCTTTGTCCATATCTCTAACTTCCTGAAATTTTTTTATATTTTTTATCATTATTATTTTAAAGAATTTGTTAATGGTAACTAAAGTAATTCGAATTTGAATTTAAAATCGTCACTAAAGTAATTTTAATTTGAAATTGAAAATTAAAATTGTAAACATTATGAATATTTATATATTTTTAATAAATTTAAAATTCAATTAGAAATTCTCATTAGATTTTTTATTTTTTAATTATTTTTAATTGTAATATTTCATTAAAACAATTTTAATGTGAATTTAAAATTTTAAATTGATTCAAATAATATGCTAATGATTGTACAAAAAATTTAAAACAATTAATTGATATGTTTAAAATTTAGTTGATTGGTGAATTTAAAATTTTAAGTGATTTAAATAATATACTAAGCTTAGAATTATACGAAAAATTTAAAAATAATTAATTCAAATAATTTTAATATGAATTTTAAATTGATTCAAAGAATTTGAATTTGAATATTGCAAATTTGATCGGAATCTATAACATTGTATTCTATTAGAGGGTTAAACACTTAGGTGTGGTCGTTAAATATTTATTTATTTAATTATTTTGTCATTGGGTTTTGTTATTCTTCTATGCCATTTGATAAACATGGAGGTATCAGGTATACAAATGACATATTCTTGAAAGAAGCAAAGCTTGACACTGAGGAACTAATAAGACAAATTATCTTGTTCAAAGATATTTGGAGAAAAGAAAAGGAAGTTAAGAGTTTATGTTTGATACTGTTGAGATTTGATAGTTCGCTATTTTCTGTATTTATTTGTTTTCTCTTGGAGGTTTTTGCTTTGTACTGTCCTCTGTTCTGGACATTACTCATGTCCTATTGGGATCTTTGTGAGTTAAACTGTTTGGACAAAAAGCCTCTATTAGCTGTTCTCTTGAAAATAAAGTAATTAAAAAAATCAGTCATACTTGTAATGGTAGCATGCAAATGAATATATACAAACACCGGGATATAAATCAGAGTAAGGAAGAACATATATATGGTCATGAGTCATGACATGAAACCTGTGATGATAGAAATTAAAAGGTGAAAAGGTCTGAAATTGCACTCATGTTGAAGTATCTAAAGTAGAGCTTACTGCTTAATGGAATGTGGAACTGTTACATATAGAAGACAACATCATGATGACAAAGAGACTTGAAATGGAGAGCGACTTTCTAACTTGGGACAGTTTTTGATGTTCAATTTTTGCAAAGATGGACAGATTATAATTCCTTTGCACACACTCTCTAACATTGGCAAGTCAATCAACTCCAATGTGGTAAAGTTGCAGAGTGTAATGGTGGAAGCACCTTCAGCATCACTGCTACTCGCTGCAAATATTTCTCTCAAGGAAATACAAAACTCAATAGTTAATGTCTGCAGATTTTGAAGTTGAGACAATAACCCTGCTGTTACCAATGTTTCAATCTCATAGCAATGTGAGATCCTTAAGCGTCTGAGATGAGAGAAGACGACAACCTTTGGTGAGAGAAGTTGTGTTGTTGTATCAGTATCAGTATCAGTATCAGTTTCAGCAACATCTTCCTTACAAATCACTCTTAGACTCTCCAAATACCAAAGTTCCAGGCATTGAAGGTTTTTAAGATTAGTGCAAAAGGAACAATTACCAAATAAACAAAACAAGCTCTTCATCTCTGTGCACCTCCCAATGTCAATGGTTATCAAAGAAGACGGTGCATTACATGAGAGAGCACCGCACAAGCTTTTCCAATCAGTATTGCTTTCTATGTAGATGTTGCTAAGATCTTTTGGAAGCAAATGAGGGGATTCTACGCAGTCAAAAAAATATAGAATTTGGTAGTGTCCAACAATTGGTTCGATAGCATCATAAGCATCACAAATCCATTCAGAGTCATAGATTTCACCAAAATAGAGAAAATAATCTCTGGGTCCAGAACCTCTATTCCATATACTTTTCACATAATTGTTATAGCTTTCGTGGCCAAGGAAGTAGGCCACAAAACGTTCAAGTGTTGTCAACCCTTGGACATCCTCTAATTCCACATTTAGCTGACCAGCATTAAAGAGGTTGAGATATTGCAAATTGGTCAAACCACGTAGCACGCTCCCTGATTCCAAGCTCAACTCATAGTTCCAAGAAAGATCAAGCCATCTCAAGTTGGTTAGCATCTCCAAGCCTAGAACTTGTTCAACTGAAGTCATTGAAATTACCAACCTTGACAAATTTTTAAGCCCTCCTAGAGGAGGAATATTTTTCAAGTCTTCACAGCCTTTGAGCACTAATGAAACAAGAGAAGTCAAGTCAGACAGAGAATTCGGCAGCCGTTTTAAATTGTGATTGTAAGATAAATCAAGTATCGCTAGAGATTTCATATGCTGGAAAAAACATTCTGGAATGCTACTGATATCATTATCACTGAGAATCAAGGTGGATAACCGTGGACAATAAGGGGATATGCCCACTGGAATCTCTTTTATGCAGTTGCAATCCAAAGAAACTAACTCCAAATCATTATGCCATTCCAGCGAGGTATTTCTGTCGGTCTTTTATCACATTTCACTATCCACTTGTTATTCTTTTCCAATTTCAAGATATAACATGCCATGTCTCTATTCACACGATGCATCCAAATTTTTCCTGAGGAGTTCCACAACAAAGAATGGTCTTCAAGTTCATCCAATATGGCATGCCCCTCATTATATATTTCCTCCACACTCCTCCTTCCATTAATCACACCTCTTTCAACAAGCAACATTATCAGTTCCTCTCTTTTGCCTCCAGAGTATAATGCACAATGCAGGAAACAATTTTGCTTGCACTTATCCATTAAGTTATCATAGCTAACTTTTAATACTTTAAACACCTCCTCTTCCATCTCTGCCCCTAGCTCCAGTTTTAGAAGTCTATCAAATGTGCGTTTCCACCGTTCAATGTTATCTATCCCTTTCAAGGTTCTAGCCATTACAGTGATGCCAAGTGGTAAACCATGTAATTTCAATGCAACATATTTTGTAATCCATAATTTGTCATCAGAATGAATTGTTGCAGGTGTTCCATTTTGTCCAAGTTTTAGCAAAAATAACTCCAAACCTTCACTTTCAGAGAGATGATCCATTCTTATCACATTATCTGTGGGGCAATCAATTTGTCGAAACACTTTTTCCAACCGACTTGTTAGAATCACTTTAGAGCCATTGATTCTACTAAGAGGGATTCCCACCTTTTGTAGATCAACAAATTTCCAAACATCATCTAAAATAAGCACCCATTTCATCCCTGTCTCTGATAACACTGATGACAAATGTGCTGCTCTTCTTCTCTCATCTCCACCAGTAAGCTTTACCCCTATTGTTTCAGCTATGTCTTGTTGCATCTTTGAAATGCTAAAATCTCGGGACACCGTAACCCAAATGACGTGCTTGAAATTTCCCTTTCTTCTGATTTCCATTTCCATGTGAGTTGCTATACATGTTTTACCCGTCCCTCCCATTCCATGTATCCCAATCATCAGTACTTTGTCATCTCCAAGAAGCTCCCACAGCTTCTTAACATTTCTTTCAAAATTTTCACCAACAAACTCATTTGACAACACCACAGGCTTTTGCTTCACATGCTCCTTCACTTGTGTAGTCAATTGTTGTATTTCAAGTCTAAGATCGGCTGGATATTCTTCAGTCCAACTATACACTAGCATTTGAAGCAAGTGTTTCACTTTATTTAAGCAATCACCAACTCTTTTTTCCAATTGTTGCACTTGATTTAACCAATCATCAACCTTTGTCTTGCTTTTCTTGCCATGAAACTTGAGCCACTCCAAGTCTCCCTTAATGTTGTCTTCCGCAAGTGTTAGATCACACAACAATTCATTTAACTGATTAATCTCATCACTTACAATACCATTATCATTGTTGCTTTGGGTTACTACGTGCACCGCAGCTGTCGATTCTGTTACATAAAGTTCGAAAAAATGAACGTTAAAATAATCTTCTTTGTGGTTAACTATATGAACTGATTAACACCACTACTTAAATATTATTCATCGCATGCGGAGTAATATTATTAAGGGAAGTACAAAGAAGATTACACATGAATTATTATACTTGGACAAAACTATACATGACTTTTTTAATAATCTAAATATATATATATATATATGAAATATTATACCGTTGAATAAAAGTGCACATAAATTTTTTAATGACTCAAATATACACATGAAATATTTTAGGAAGGGACAAAAATGCATGAGTTTTTTTATTTCATTAAAAAATTTAAGTGTACTTTTGTCTAATGATAAAATATTTCATGTTTATATTTGGATGATTAAAACATCCATGTATACATTTGGATTATTAAAATATTTATGTTTACTTTTATCCTTTTTTCCATTATTAAGAATTAACCTATTTTACACCTTCATATACCTTTTGTCTTCTTCTATTTTCTTTTTTTTATATTGATGTATATTATTTTGTGTTATAAGTAATTATTTATGTGCTATCATATGTTGTATTTATGTGTTTTGTGAATTTTTTTAGGCTGATATTTATATTTTCCGTGTTGTAAATATAATGTATAGAGGTGTACAGTGGTACACGTAACATGCATTATTATATTATTTAAAGGTAAATGATACTATATCATCTCTAAATTAAAGGATAATGATAAATTATCGTGTGTTATGTCACATTTTAATTGGTTGATATGTGTTTTCTGAGTATAGTTAAATATTTAAAAAAAACTAATAATATATAGCATCAACCAAATTGAGTAAACACCTTTCTCGACTCTAATATTTTTTATTTTGGACTTATTGCACTCTAATGATATTAAACTCTCATAGCGATTTTGAGCAATTAAAAGACTAGACACGTCAATCATTGTAATTGGCTGGGAATATGTCATCAGTACACATCATCTTTAACCTGATATGTCACACTGATAACCTATTTTAATCAGATAGAGAGATCGATTTGTCTAATTTTTTAATTGCTCAGAAGTCACTTTAATTTGGGGGTTTAGTATCACTAGCTTGTGCCAAGTCTAAAATTAAAAAAAAAAAAAGTCAAGACCGAGAATGATGTTTATTCAATTTTAAATTTTGAAGCATACATCTCTAACTCTGATTTTAATTAGGGATAATTATGATTTTGATCCCAAATGTTTCATGAAAAATCAATTTGGTGCTCAACTTTTTTTTTTTTTTTATATAAAATTGATCAGAGACGTTATAAATTTTTTTAAAATGCCTTTTAGGGCAATTTTGCCCTTTCCACATGAGTCACACAGTCACACCCTAGTGTTCATGTTCCTGGAACTAAAGAGAGAGCATGGCTCCCTCTCCTTCAGAACATATAACACCATCTTCAACTATGTCCACCCAGCCGCGACCCTTCCACGGTGAGCGATGGTAGCCGCTCCTCCCACCCAGATCCACACCTGCAACCGTCGTTTCTGTCAGTGCTGCGTCAACGTACACAACCCCTCATCCAGCCTTAGTCGTGCCGCCTCCTCAGTTTCCATCGACGGTGCCGACGGATACTCGACCTACGCCCTTCACCGCCATCCCGTCATATTTCTTTGTTGCCTTGGTTTCCTCTACGCGGTTCCAAGGGAAGACCGCCACAAGCAAAGGCAGTGGCGTCGCGATTCTTGGGGGAACTCGATGGCATTAAGTCATTCCGCCACGGATAACCCCGCACTTCGTTGTTTCAGTGTCGCCTCGAATGACCATGAACGATCTCACTTCTCCCTCGCGATAGTGGCGCTATTCTCGACGCTGCTCCCGGTGTCGTCAACCGCATCTTCCTCTAATTCTGACACCCTATCTGCCGTGTATGGCATCGTCGCTGCCAGGATCACCATCGGTTCCAGATATGGCCATGCTGGTGGGGGAAGAGACATCGCTGCCTCCTTTGCCGGTTTAAGACCTGTTGTCTCCCCCTTTTCATTTGCGACAGCGTGGTGGACAATAGCTTCTACCTCTGCCGGATTCAGCGTCTCCATAGCGATAAGCTCCAAATCTAACAATGTGTTTTCTTCATCTGTGCATTCTGCTTCTGAATGTATTTTGATTGAATCTGAAGCTGTTTGTATATAGATTTGAGTTGGAATAACTGGAATTTTCTGCTTAATCTCTTGGCTTGGAATTTCTAGATCTGAATTTTCTATTACTGATATCTGCTGATCTGTGAATGCCGGATTTGAACCTAGATTTGTAATTGTTGATTCTTGATCAAAATCTTCTTTATGCACATTTTCTGATAATGATTCTGAGTCCAATTCTAGCAAAACTAAACGAAAATCAAGCTAATAATGATAATGAAATGCAGCTTCAAACTCCAACCATGGTGTAGCCAAATTCTTACACCTCCATGAGCATAACCATTGGAAGGGTTCACTTCTGAATCGAGAATAACAAAGGGAAAAATCATAAAATTGTTCACTTTAAAAAATTACAATGTTTGTAACTAATTTTATGCTAAAAAAATGTTTAGGATTGTAAAGGATGTACCTTCAAGGGGTTGGGACAACCGACATGATCGGCAATACCAGAAAGAAGGCTGGTGATTAATATGTTAGGTTCAAGGTGTATCTAAGAGCTTTGCTAAATAGGGTTTAGAGAGCACTTTCTATACAACTATAGAGTAAGGGTTTAGAATGACGTACCTGGGGGAGAGTTGATCTTCCCTTTTATACTCGTCATGGTCCCTGTCTATTTAGGGAAAGAATCCGCTACGGATGTCGGATTGATATGATTCGTTTTGATGGGGATAGAATCAATCACGAATCGACGAGGATCGGTTAAAGATCTGATCCAGATATTCTAGGTATAGTGTTGGGCCCGTTAGATCGTTAAGGATCAAATCCATGTTTGCTGGCTTTGTGGGCTCGAATGAGGTCGATGCGCGGGATGTTGGGCTATCGTGGCCCAATATTCAGAACAGTTGCCCCAAAGTCAAGAAGTCCGATGTTCCGGGCTAAGTGAGTTACTATCATCTTGACCTTGACGTCGTTATGTCATTTACATCGTCTCCGTGCCTCGGCGTCGTGTGGAATCTTTCGGAAGTTTCTCGAGAATCAAGGTGTCAGGTATAATTTGGCGACTGACGGCAACTGTCTCCTTATCTATGAATGTGGGATTGAGAACGTGTGAGTTTCGGGCTTCGTGCTTTAATTATGGGATTTATGATTTCCCATCAAGTACCGAAATGCCCTTAACTTAAAGGAGGTGTTAGGGAAGAAGAACAGTTTTTCCCTTTTGCCCCTTTTTAATTTCGAAAGTTAAGAGGGATGGAAAAGGTTTTCTCCCTTTCTCTTTTCATTTCCATCACTTCCTCGCTCCTCCTTTCCAAAGATAGGTCTTTCTTTTCTTCTATTCTCCTTCATCATTTTTATTCTTCGAGAAGTCTTTAAGCTTTACCGCGCTCTTCACTTCCCTCTCAAATAAGCTTTCTTTTCTCCCATTCTTGAACTTGCTTTTCCTTTTTTAGTTGGGGTAGGATCAGGGTAGTTTTTGGCCACCTTGTGGGTATTTCAGCTGTTTTGGTCTCCCATTCTTAGGGGCTGAGAGAACCATTACTCGGCTATTTGTGGTGGTTTCTTCCACTTTTATTCAAATTTTCTTTCTACATTTGGCCTTATTTGGTACTCCTATCCCTTTTGAAATAGGTGAAAATGGCTGATATTCCCCAAGGTGAACAGGCGGTCGCCGTAGTTCATTAGTTTGCTACGGCTCAGATGCTGCATGAGTTGCCGACAATTTATCGGTGGATAACCCGTGATGTATTGGGGGCACCTTCGATTCTCGATCAAGAATACCTCAACGAGCTCAAAAGTTTAGGGGTTCTTTTCGTGATGGTGATCTGGAAAGGAGATACCGAGTTGAGGCTTCCTCTCCGGGTGAACGGGAACTTGGACCACCCGAGAGTTCCGAATTGGCTTTGGGTGAACGAGGTGATGTTCACCGAGTTTGGGGTTCCGATCCTGTTCACTGAATTTCAATCGCGTCTGTTGAACTGTATTGCCATCGCCCAGTCACAAATTCATCTGAATGCCTGGTCGGCGATTCAATGTTTTGAGTTGGTGACAGAGTTTTTGCAACTGCCTTAGGATCCAGAAGTTTTCTTGTACCTCTTTTCTTTGTTCTCCTATACTCCGAGGGTAAAACCAAGAAATGTTATATGTCTGTCCGTCCCGGGAAGGGAAGGAAGATCTTCAGTTTGTATGAAGATTCCTTCCATGATTTCAAAGGCCAGTACTTTAAGATTTTCTCGGTTGGATCGAGAGCATCATCCCTTTTTGTTGAGTCTAGAGGGCCAAGGGTGCTTCCTGTCATATTGGAGCATTGAAGCCGGTCTTGAGTATGTCCTGGTGACGTATAAGAGATTGAATGTCGATCAACAGGATGTTGTCGACATTCTTATTCTTCTTTTTTCAGACCGTAATTTAAAATCGAAGTCTGTAATTGGCAGGCCTTCGGAAGCTAAGGAGGCTATTGGTATGCCTTATCTTCTTGCTTTTTTTTGTCGTTTCTTTAAATAATAACCTTGGCTATTTTATCTCTTTCTTATTTTTGTTGTAGTTAAGATGACCGGTCAAGATGTGACCTTAGCTCGTCTCCGCAATCTCCTTCGTTCTTCTCCTGCTGGTGGTGTCCCAAGTGCCTCTGGTCCCAATTCGGCCGCCTCTGGACCTTCATCATTAGGTCAGGCATCGACCCTTCCGGTTGGTACATCGGGGGGTGTTCGCGTTACTCCAGAGAGATGAAGTTCAAATTAGGATGGTCGGGGTTTCGAAACTCTGATCGAGGTGTCTTCCCCAAATCGTGAGAGGGAATCACCGCCGCCTCAAGGCTCTTCAGGAAAGAGGCCTTTTGGCACCGATACCACGACTTCCAAAAGGCCAAGGTCGGAGGGAGCTGTTCGTGATTTCAGTCTGATGGATCGTTCCTTCGATGCGTTGGGTTTTATTGCCTCGTATCTGTTAGTCCCCAAAGCTCAAGAGGTCCTTTGAGATTATGATCCGGTGGAAAGTGTCCATTGGGCTCAATGGGCTTTGTTGAGATCCGCGACAATAATGAAGTCCATTGAGCCTCGTTTGAGGATGGTGGACGAGGCGGAGCGCTAAAATACCAAGCTTGTTGGGGATCTTAAGGAACTTAACTTGTGGAAATTAGTTTTGGAGGAGCAGAAATCTGATGCAAAGAAGGCCAACGACAAGGTCGAAGGGGATTTGAAGACCATGGAATCTCGTCTTGAGAACTTAAAGAAGGAGAAAGAAGCCGAGATTGTGCGGCTTCAGCAGCATATATCGGAGTTGGAATCTGAAGTGGGGAAGCTTCAAAAATTGGTCGCTACTGAGAAAGTGCGAGCCGACCTTTCTGAGTCTTCTATTTTCAAGCTTTAGAAACAGTGTGGAGAGTTGGCTGGAGATGCCAAAGCTACTGTGTCGATGACCGAGGCTACTTTAAAGGCACGGCTTGCTATCTTGCTTCCCGATTTTGACTCTAATAAAATTGGTTTCTCAAAGACATTGTAGATGGGAAGGTCATCGATCCGGCCGTGTGAATTTTATTATACTTAGTTTCTTTTTGTATTTTATTTTTTTTGAACAATTTTATTGACTTTGAGGGATCCGTCATGCCTTTTCCTGGGTCGGATCCTTAGCACTTTGGTTGGCGATTCCGTCGTGCCGCGCGTTTTCCGGGTCGGAATCGTTTTTTGAATGACAACTCATTTTTGACACATTTTTAGATTTTGTTTAATCCGAAGTTCCAAGGAAGTTGAGTAATATTTTGCTCTCCTTTCAAAAGGAGCATTAGCCGTCTTTGCTTGTTTTGAGGGAATCAACTAATATTCTGCCTAATCCGTCTTAAAAGGAGGATTTGACCAATATTTGAATCTAAGTTATGAAACTTAGCCGTTTCTTAGGTATTTTCTTCTTTCTTTTTGGAAGGGGAGTGATCAAGTCCCCTTCTTTCGAAGTTCCATTTTATGGATTGGTTATTTTCATAACTTAACTTAGAATTAAGCCATTGGCAAGTGGTTTGCAATATCAAGCTTATTCAAATTTTTGGGTATCTAAGAAAAACACTTAACCTAGAGAAAATGGGTATCTAAGAGTAGAACCGTCGGAGGTTGGTGGCATTCCAGCTTTTGGGGATAACTATTCCGTCAAGTCGTTCCAACTTGTAGGCTTCTTTCCCCACATCCACAGCTACTTGATATGGTCCTTCCCAATTGGGAGTTAGCTTACCTTCTCCCGGGGTTGGAGGACCGATGTCGTTGTGTCGTAAGACCAGATCACCCACCTCAAAATGCGTATTGATCATCCCTTTGTTGTATCTGATGCTCATCCTCTGCTTTAAGGCTAAGTCGGCTAGTTGCGCCTCAGACCGGATCTCCTCTATCAAATTCCTATCCGCCATGGGAGAACCTATGAGTAGCCTCAGACTTGGCTCCCTGACTTCATCGGGAATGACCGCCTCCACCCCATAAGTAAGTCGAAAAGGGATTTCACCGGTAGAGGATTGTGGGGTCTTTCTATACGACCATAAAATCGAGGATAAATCCTTCGCCCACAGCCCTGTGGCCAATAGTATCTGGCTCGGATCAGCTTCCTGGCTAGCGATTTTCCCCCAATATGATGAGCGCAGCAGTCCTTATGCACCTCTTTTAGGGCGTAGTCGGCTTGAGCTGGGTTTAGACATTTTAGGAGGGGTAGAGTAATGCCTCTTTTGTACAGTTGCCCCAAGATAACGATGAACTTAGCTGATTCTCTTCTAATTCTCTTCGCGTTGTTCGGGTTGTCTAACAATTCTCCTTTCTCCAAGAATTTTTTAATAGGGATCATCCAAGATTTAGCTGCAATGATCGACATGCAGTCTATCTCGGAAGTAGATATTCATGGCTCTCTCATCGTCCCTTTGAGTAAAGATCGGTTCCCCGACCCTGGCTGGGTGCTAGCCAATTTGGACAAGAGGTCTGCTCTGGTATTTCGCTCCCTCGGAACATGGTTAATTTCGACTTTGTCAAAATTCCGAAAAAGCATCCTTTACCTTTGCCAAGTATCTTTGGAGGAGTAGATCCATTGCTTGGTAAGTTCCGTTGATTTGGGAACTCACCACTTGGAAATCCATGCAGATTTCTAGGATCTTAGCTCCCACATCTCTGGCTAGAGCTAGTCCGGCCAAGAGGGCTTCATACTCTGCTTGAATATTCGAGATTGGGAATTCATATCGAATGGATTGATATATCACTACCCCATCTGGATTCTCAAGTATCACTCCTGCCCCGCCAGAGCTTTGTGTAGAAGATCCGTCTACATGGAGCTTCCAACCTTTGACCTCTTCCGAGGTGATCTGAATCGTCGCCATCTCGACTAGAAAATCAGACATCGCCTGAGCTTTGATTGTTGTTCTAGGTCGAAACTGAATATCGAACTTGGATAGTTCTAAAGCCCAATTGAGCATCTGTCCTGCAAGATCCGGCTTTTGCAGAATGCTCCGAATAGCTTGGTCTGTTTGGACGATGATCGTGTGGCTTTGAAAGTATTGTCTTAGGCGTCTCGCTGCAACGAGGAGGGCAAAAGCCAACTTCTCTTTTTTGGAGTATCTCAACTCGACCTCATGCAGCACCCAACTTATAAAGTGCACCGGCATTTGGCCACCAAAGTCATCTTCATTCACCAGTGCCGCCGCTATTGATTATTCTGTAATGGAGAGATATAGGTACAACGGCTTTTCGACTTCAGGTTTGGAAAGTATTGGGGGCTCAGCAAGCATGGATGTGAACTTTAGGAAAGCATCCTCGCATTCCGTAGTCCATTCGAACTCAATTCTTTTCTTCATCAACTTAAAAAAGGTAGGGCATTCCTGGCAAAGGCTCCATGGAAACGGGATAACGCTGTTAGCTTCCCATTCAACCTTTGGACGTTCTTTAGGTTAGAAGGGCTTGGGAGTTGCAGAATGGCCTTACACTTTTCTAGATTAACTTCAACCCCTCTTTGGGTTATCATAAACCCTAAGAACTTTCCGGCTTCCATCCCGAAGGTGCATTTCAGGGGATTTAACCGCATCCTATATTTGCGAAGAGATGTGAGGACCTCTTCCAAGTCGGAAATCAGATCGTCAGGTCCTTCTATTTTCACTAGCATGTCATCTATATACACTTGGACCTTTCAACCTATCAGGTCTTGGAAGATCTTTGTTACCAAACGCTGATAAGATGCTCCTGCATTTTTTAGGCCAAAAGGTATGGCTTTATAGCAATAAGTCCCATTCGGAGTGATGAACGCCGTTTTTTCCTCATCAGGTTTGTGCATGGGTATCTGGTTATACCCGGAATATGCATCCATGAAGGAGAAGTATTTGTAGCTGAAAGAAGCGCCCACCAATCCGTCAATACTTGGGAGTGGGAAGGCATCTTTTGGGAAAGCTTTGTTTAGGTCGGAATAATCCACACACATTCTCCACTTCCCATTGGCTTTCTTAACCAACACCACATTTGCCAGCCAAGTAGAATAAGGTAACTCTCAAATGAATCCTACTTCCAAGAGGGCCTTAGTCTGCTTCCTGAATTCAAGTGCTCATTTATCTGATATACGTCTTTTCCTTTGAGCTACAGTTCGGTGCTTCGGATCAACGGTGAGGGATGAGACATCACCAAGGGATCTATTCCCGGCATATCGGATGAGGTGAAGGCAAATAGATCGTCGTTATCTCGAGGAATTGGGAGAGCTTTTGTTTAAGCTCATAAGGGCGGTTCCATCACTTCTGTGCAGTTTCTCGATTCCCAAAAATAGTGCCTACTTCGCCGGAATCAGCCACATACTTCATTACTAGAAACTTGGTGAATGTTATAGCAAAAAAATCGTTTTATGGTCTTTCTTCCCAGGATCACATTATATGTCGTTGAATCCTTCCAGACAACGAATTCGGCCATAACGGTTTTCCTAGTTTTGCCGCATCCGAGGGTCATTGGAAGCTCGATGCTTCCGTCAGGCTTGATGAAGTGGTCGTCGAGTCCCATGACCCCAGGTTGATGGATTTTTAGGTTGCTGTCTTTGAAGCCCAAAGTATCATAAGCATTTCTGAACATGATGTTAGAGTTGGCTCCAGTATCCACTAGGATCCGATGGACCATTCCCGATCCCAGCTTGGCCGATATCACCATCGGTGAGTCGGTGTCCGCCAGGCCATATTGGAAATCTTCTTTACCAAAAACGATGGTCGAAAACTTTGGGGGAGGGGCTTGGGCGGTTGCAAGAACCTTCAGGTCCTTCTTGAGAGCTCTATTGGATTTCTTTTGCAGACTTGTTCTTGTGATGACCGCTATTTCCGTAATCGGTTGAAAATCACAAAACAAAGATTTGTTTTTGGCATTTTGGGTTTTTCCCCTAAGGGGTCTAGCTCTGGGGATAATGCCCTTGCAGGAGATTTGTTGATAAATCTCTATGATGGAGGCTATCAATGGGGTAGCGATCATACTTCTGTTTCAAGGGTTTTTGACTACTTTCCGTGATCTCGTTGATTATCCCGGAGGTTGTGTCCTTGACTACTACCCCGAGAAGTCACTTGATTTTGCAAGCTCTTGGTGGCAGCTACCACCCGTTTAACTTCTTCATGGTGAATGAATTCCCTTGCTTTTACCTGTATCTCCTTGCGAGACCAGACCAGCTTGTTCATCAATTGCTTTCTGAAATCATCATTGGCTAGGTCGTTTGTCAGGCACAAGCTGGCTACTTCGTCCACTAAACTGTCTTATGGTTTTGCATTCGGCGTTAAACCGTTCAATGAATTTCCTCGTGGTCTCATTAGGTTTCTGAACAACCGCCAACAGGTTAAGGGGATGTTTGGTATTATCAATGCTTGTGGTGAATTCGTTCAGAAACAACTTCCTTATCTCGGAATATCTAGAGATGGATCCTGCTGGAAGGGAAGTGAACCATTGTCCAGCTAAACCGGTTAAAGTCAATGGAAAGGCCCGACACTTAATTTTATCGATAGGTCCATCACAAATCATCTGATGTTCGAAATCATTGAGGTGGATATGTGGATCTGTAGATCCGTCGTACTTCATGTCGGTTGGCTTTATAAAGCCCTTGGGAGGTTGGACCTTGAGAATTCGATTTGAAAAAAGGGTGTGCCCGTCAATTGGGGGAGTGTTGTCTCGATTTATAATCTTCTTAAATCGTCGGAAAGGTTTTCGCCCCCTCTCGTAAGAGTCATCAAAAGTGGAATCAGTTTTCAACGAGCTGTTTTCCCGGCGCCTTTGTGTAGGTGAGGTGCATGGTTGTCTCCGAGGAAGAGTATGGGACCTTGAGAGGGGGCGATCCTTGGGTGGCGATCGAGCCCGCGACTTCAGATTTTGCGTGGTATAACGGAGCTCCGCATTTTCTCTTTGAAGCTCCGGAACCATTTGTTCCATCGACTGCATGCGATGTCTTAATTCCTGAGTGATACACGACTCATCGGTGCTGATTCCTCCGAAAGGTTGGGGAGTGCAGCCTCCTAGTCCGAGTCTGTCAAAAGCACTTGGGTTACGGCGCCTTCCGGTGACGGGAGTGGGAGGTCGTCCGTGCTGGACATCCTCTTGGTCGACATTAGCGTCATCAGTTCCAATGGCGTCGTTTGTCGTAGCATTGAGATCCGGAGCTTCTTACTGTTGTTCAAGTTGTTGCTGCTGGCGATGCTCATCGCCAGAATGGTTCATGTATGCCACACCTTTCTCGTTCTGGTTTGCCATCGATGGACATGTTGAGGCGTACCCACAGACGGCGCCAATGTACAAGATGTAGCTTCAAGGGGTTGGGACAACCGGCGTGATCGGCAATACAAGGAAGAAGGTTGGTGATTAATATGTGAGGTTCAAGGTGTATCAACAGAGCTTCGCTAAATAGGGTTTAGGGAGCACTTTCGATACAACTATAGAGTAAGGGTTTAGAATGACGTACCTAGGGGAGAGTTGGTATCCCCTTTTATACTCGTCATGGTCCTTGTCTATTTAGGGAAAGAATCCGCTAAGAATGTCGGATAGATATGATTCGTTTTGATGGGATAGAATCAATCACGAATCGATGAGTATCGGTTAAAGATCCGATTTGAATATTCTAGGTATACAGTATTGGGCCCGTCAGATCGTTAAGGATCAAGTCCATGTTTTCTGGCTTCGTGGGCTCGAATGAGGTCGATGCGCGGGATGTTGGGCTATCGTGGCCCAATATCCGGAACAAGGACCAAATTAATTGTTCGGTGAAACTTTCGGGAAGAAAACCATACTTATCCCTTTTATTTATCTTAAATTTTAAATATTAAAGCATACGTCTCTAACTCTAAATTGTGAATGGTATATCAAAATCTTAAAGTTGGCTAACATTGATTAACAAAAAGTTGGTTTTCTATATGGATAAGTACTGTTTATGCCCAAAACGTTTAGGCAAAAAATCTTGTTTGTCACAAACGTTTTTTTTTCTTAAAGTTGCCATAAAGATTTTCATTATGAATAAAAAAATATATTGACCGTTTTGTCCTCAAATGTTATTGTTTGTTAATAATATTCTAAAAACCGAACCAGCCGGTTCGACCAGAAAATAAAAAACCGGTCCGGTCCTCTTAAAAAACCCTAAACCCACTCACAATCACATGACATAGTTTTGAATGAAAAAAAAATCCCAATTACAAAAATAGAAACAAATCCTAGCAGCCATCAAATCTCACTCACTCATAGAAGATAGAACAGAGAAAAGGGAAAGGGGATGAAGAGCATCGCGGCAGTGCCGGTTACAATCGCCGGCAGTGGCCCGCGACAGCAGCAGCAGAACCCCGCCAGAAGCCTCATGTCTATGCTCGCCGGAAGCATCCTCAGCCCCTTCTTCAACATTGTTCTTGTGGCTCTCAAGTCTCAAGGAAAGAACATAATAGAGTAACCCTAGCCCGCCACCGCCGCCGATCTTCTCACTGCCGCCGCCCAACCATCTTCAAGTCGTCCAGCACTCAGCAGTTCGTCCAGAAGGTAACTAGGTAAGTGCTCTCTGTTTTTTTTTGGGGTTGTGCTCTTTGTTGTTCAAACTCCATCTCCCATCACTTGTTTGGGTGTGAGAAAGCTTTGGAGGTTTGGCGTCAGATTTTTATACCTCACTTTGCATATACCAATGTTTCCCTTGGGTTTTGACAGATTTGGGTGATTTTGTGTTGGTGCATATGGAAATCCAGGAATTGTTGGATCTTTGAGCAAGAGGATGTTCCTGAATGAAGCTTGTTGAAGAACTTTTCTCAAATCCCTAATGTTTATTGTTGTACTGAAGTTTATTTTTAGTTTTCCTTCTGAGTACTTTGAGTACTGACATTCTTGCTAATGTTGTTGGGGGAACTCCATTTTTTTCTCTGGAACTATTGTCCCGTATTTTTTTTGGTTAATTTGTTTTGTTGAAATCTAATTTTAATTAATAAAGAAAATTTGTTTTTTAATATTATTTTATTATAAAATAATTTTTTTTAACTTCAGTTGGATCGGTTGGATCAATCATCAATAAAATCGTGAACCAGTGGCAAAGGGGTTCAGAGGGGACAAAAAAAAGACAGGGTTACTTTTGTCAAAAAAATTTTATTTTGATCATTTTAATGTGTTTTCAAAACTTTTGTGACAACTTTAAGAAAAAAATGTTTGTGACAAATAAGATTTTTTGTCCAAACATTTTGGGCATAAAGAGTACTTATCCATTTTCTATACTATTCTATTTAAAATTATTTAACTATTAAAAATAAAATAAACTACTAATCTTGACCTTGAAATAAACATTTAAAAACTAATGAAAGTAACTCTTAATTTTATTAATAATAAAATGTTTTTAATTATTTAAAAATGTGACAAAAGTTATTTATTTTTATCACGTGACAAACATGATAAGATATTTTCAGCTAGACATTTTTGTCATACTTTTAAATAAGAGTAATGTTACATGTACTGATATACACATATCTATATATTCCTTCCAAAAATAAATTATATATATATATGTTTTTTTTAAATTTAATTTTTCTGTACTAGACTTTATTTTTTCTATGATCAAAATTTCTTTGTTAAATTTTATTATTTTTTTGTTTGATACATGGGCCTGTTAGATGTAGCATGTATGAATAATTGAATATATGTGAGTGCATATATGTAGATTTATTCGTTTTATAATTTAAGGATATTTTTTCATTAATAAAATTAAAGTAATTTTTGTCGAAATTTTTAATTTTCAGGTTTTTTAAACTAGAAAATAGTTTAATTTCTTTGATGTGTGTTTTTATAATTTTTTTTTATTTTAAAAAATTATTGCCATGGATTCGTAGGAGCAAGGGGTGCATACCTCCTGGAAAATCGATGGGTTCAATAGTAGTTTGATGCTCCGTTATTGAACCTCCAAAAATTTCATGATCACCTTCAGCCATTTGAATTCTAGTTATGACTTTTATATTTCGACAGAAGTCAAGTAAAGTAAAGTATAGAAATCAGTAATGAACTAGCTACTATCTAGTTATTTCAAATTTCTCCTTGTACATTCAAAGGAGTAATTCTTTTTAATCATTTGATACTCATCTTTAAAATTTACCCTAATCAGTCTATGATTATCGTTAATAAGTAATAAATAAAATAAATTAAAAGAGAAACATTTACTATTGATTGACGTGATTTTCTTTTTTTAAAAAAAATATAATTTGGAAAAGAAACATGCCTCCTCCAGAACAATAATTCTATTTGTAAACCAAAATCAATTATCAGCTTATAATATACGTTGAAATACAAAATATATGTGTAGCTTATTTATTTTTAGTGTGTATTTTATATTTTAATGTGTACCATACACTAATGACTAATTCTGGTACACCTACCATAACTCCGAAGAAAATTAATGTATTGGAGAACAGGGCTGCACGTCATACATGTAAAAGGGGGCAATAGTCCCTAACTTTTAATTTTCGATTATAAATTATATGTAAATTATAGTTTAGCCCCCTTAAAATTTTTATTTTAACATTTTTCTAATATAAAATTAATTTTGGCCCTCCCTAATATTTGTTCTAGCTCTGCCCTTGTTGGTGAAGATAAAAAAGATGCTCCTATGAATTCGTGGTGTTGAATAAACTGAATTTCCATATCTTCCCCAATACATGTATTTCATGCACAACGGCGATCAGATGTATGCAGCTTAGAAAATGTTGTTTACAAAGTCAAAATTTAAGGCCTATATAAGTAGATCCATTAATCTCAAGTCATATATAGTTATATACCTTGGAATAATAGTGGATCCAGTCCATCTGCAGTTGAAGCTTCTTCTTGTGGTGGTTGTGGATCATCAGTTGACGAGCATACAGATATGCCTTGCCCTTGAATTCTATCCACATGAGCTTTAATTCTGGCAACATCTCCCTTGAAATTATGTCCACACTGTTTGCACTTCAGGTAACCGTTTCTCTCTTTTGTAACTTTATTCCAGTAATGTAAATCCTTCGGCCTACCCATCTTACGAAACTTCTCCTTAAATCTATAAGACCATTTGTATCAGGGGAAAGAGAGAGATATCTATTGTTCTCATTGAAATAAAGCTAACTCTGTAAGAATGAACAAGAGACTAAGACTCAATAATTCGTATAAGTTTTCGAGAACGCGTAAACGATTGCCAAAATCAAACAATTAAGTGTGTGTTTGGTTTGGCTTTTGTAAATTGGGGTTGAGTTCAATTTAATTATATTAGAATTGATTTTCATTAAAATTGAGTTTGTTTCAACGTGATTTGTGTTTGGATACTTAATTTAAAAGTGATTATAATTGATAAAGTAATGTTTGGATAACAATAGCCAAAATTACTTTTAGATATGAAATTACAAAAGGATAAAAATTAGATTAAATTTTTAATATTATTTTAACCATTTTTATATTATAGAATTTTAAATTATAATATAATAATATTATGTATACATAATTAATTGTCACAAATTAAAAAAATACATAATTGTAATATCTAATAATTATCAACTATAATAATAAAAGACAAATAAATTTATCAAAATTTAACAAAAATAACAATAAAATATATGAAATACAATGTTAAAAAATATGTATTTGGACACTAAAAGCATCATCTATATTATTATGAACTATTTATATATACAATCTATTAAACTCACGTAACAAATTACTCCACCACCTATAATATGATACGCCCAACATGTAAGTCAAAACATATATCATAAGCAAATATTAAATCATGAACGTGTGTATATATAATCCACTTAATATTTTTTTATATAGCCATAGTCTTCCAATTTTTTTCTTTTTGTATAATCAATAATTATAATAAGAATTTTTAAATACTCAAACAATATATGCACATAAATTAATCAAATAAAAATATACATATTTTTTTTTATGTCTATCATAATCTATATTTCATTTAATAAGTAAAATTACGGCAGAAGAAAGAAATTTATAGTAATTAATGAAGATGAAGGAAATGTGTGTATCAAATGAGTGGAAGAAGTAAATCAACGTGATATTAATATTATGAAATAAAAAAACTTAGAGAAGTCACAAGAAGGATGAGATCAAATAAAGATGGAATATTGGAATATAAATAAAGTGAATGATAATTGAGGGAATGAATTTTATAATCAATTCTCAACGCTAAGAATTGAAAGCAAAAGCTACAAAATGTTGCTTCCACCAAACGAACGTTTGACCCAAAATCAATTTGAAAAAAATTTATCCAAACAAGTTTAGTGCAGCGTTCAATGCATTTCAACGTGCTTTTAGAAGCATCAACGCTGAACCAAACATATACTAATTAAATCTGCAATACAACAATGATTATTTTAAATAACCAATAAAAATTCAAGTAACCAATAAAAATTCATCCAACAATTTAAATTGGATATTTTATTTCTTTAGATTTTAAATATTTTGTTTCTAAAATATACAAAATTCGTTGATGGTTGTTTTAGGTTTTGGATATTTTATAACTTTTATTGTGAACATTCTATATTTTATTGGCTAATTTATTATTAAAAAATTATTAATTACCTATACTTTTCATTTAAATATGCACCGTCCAAATAAAGAGACATCCTTTCTAGGCTTGGGATTGGAGGAAATTTAATCTGTTATCTGAAGAATTTTCTCTTGTGGAATTTGAGCATCTAACTAAGGTCAAGTCAATTTCTAAATAACGAGGCATTATTATACGTCTGTGTCGACACTGAAGTTCGTATACTAATCAAACATTTTTCTCCACTCAACAATTGAAGTTTTTTTTCCTAGTCATGATTGAATGTTTGTGATTCATTCTTCTCCATATTTTTATGCTGTAAAATAATTATCATTCCCTAATGATGAGTCAATTTTATACAAGTATAGTCACCAAAATTTTTTTTATACAAGTATAGAACTATAAATGATTTAATCTAATTTCCATCTGGTGATTTTCTCCTCGTAATTTGTTTTTACGATATTTTTCAATTCAGCGGATCGAAGCCTAATCTTTGTGTATCTGAATTATTTCATTCAAGGATTAGTATTGACCAATGAATTTTTACATTTAGAAGATGGAATTCGAACTTTTAACTTTTATTTAAATGGATTAGTGAGCTAATCACAATCACTAGACAAACTCAAATTGATTAGATTTTCTTAATAACAATACCTAACTCACACTACTCAAATAATTAAGAGCAAGCAATTTTAATTTATATTAACTACACCTTTTTTTAGTCGTTAGCAGTTCAATATGTTGAGCGTCTAATTGCTTGTATTACATCATATGTTTATTCTAACACACTTTTAATTATTAATAGCTATAGCTACTTGTCAACAACAACAACCGCCTTATCCCACTAGGTGGGGTCGACTACATGGATCAAACGACACCATTGAGCTTTATCATGTATCATGTCTATAGAGAGACCATTTATATGTAGATCTCGTTTGACCACCTCATGGATGATCTTCTTAGGTCTTCCTCTCCTTTTCACCCCTTGCCCACCTTCCATCTCATCCACCCTCCTGACTGGGTGATCAGTCGGTCTCCTTCCCACATGTCCAAACCATCTTAAATGCGATTCTACCAACTTTCCGATAATAGGTGCTACTCCAAATTTCTCCCTTATACCTTCGTTCCTTATTCTATCCAAACGCGTGTGGCCATTCATCCATCGTGGTATCTTTATCTCTGTCACACTTAACTTATGTTCGTGCTCTCCTTTAGCTGCCCAACACTCTGTACCATAAAGCATAGCCAGTCTAATAGCAGTGCGGTAAAATTTACCTTTAAGTTTTAAAGGTACTTTTTTATCACATATAAAACTAGATGCACTCCGCCATTTCGACCAACCTGCTTCACTCCTATGATTTACATCCTCTTCAATTTCTCCATTATCCTGTATAATGCACCCAAGATACTTAAAACTTCTAACTTTTCGTAGGATGTTATCTCCAATCTTCACCTCTATATTAGAGTTGTCCCTTTGACGGCCAAACTTACATTCCATATACTCCGTCTTGCTACGGCTTATACGCAGACCATACACCTCTAAAGCTTCTTTCCATAAATCCAACTTCTTATTTAAATCTTCCCTTGTCTCTCCCATAAGGACGATATCATCGGCGAAAAGCATGCACCATGGAACGGACTCTTGGATATGCCATGTGAGCACCTCCAAGACTAATGTGAAAATGTAAGGACTTAAGGATGATCCTTGGTGTAATCCTATCCCGATAGGAAATTCCTCTGTCACACCACCTTGAGTCTTCACACTAGTTGTAGCTCCGTCATACGTCTTTAATTGCACGAATATATGCAATCCTTACCCTCTTCTTTTCCAAAACCTTCCATAAGATCTCCCTTGGTACCCTATCATACGCTTTTTCCAAATCAATAAACACCATATGTAGATCCCTTTTATTACTACGATACCTCTCCATCATCCTTCTTAACAGGTATGTAGCCTCCGTGGTGGATTTACCTGGCATAAAACCAAATTGATTCTCCGATACTGGTGTCTCTCTTCTCAACCTCCGTTCTATCACCTTTTCCCATAACTTCATAGTATGACTCATAAGCTTGATCCCTCTATAGTTTCCGCAACTCTGTATATCCCCCTTATTCTTGTAGATAGGTATCAAGGTGCTCTTTCTCCACTCATCTGGCATTTTCTTTGATCTTAAAATCCATTAAAAAGCTTGGTTAACCAATTGATTCCTTTCTCTCCAAGACCCTTCCAAACTTCAATCGGAATATTATATGGTCCTACTGCCCTGCCATTTTTCATCCTCTTTAGGGCCTCCTTTACCTCGAAGGCTCAAATCCTTCGATAGTAGTCAAAGTTTTGATTTTCTTCCATCATATCTAACCGACCAAGGTTCCAAAGAGTAGTATGTCCTTCATTAAATAACTCATAGAAGTAGCTCTTCCACCTCTCATTGATCTTCTCATCTTGAGCCAAAACCTCTCCATCTTTATCCTTTATGCACTTAACCCGATCCAAGTCTCTTGTTCTTCTTTACGGCTCTTTGCGATTCTATATATTCCTTTTTCTCCTTCCTTCGTACCTAGAGACTGATAAAGACCCTCATATGCTGTTGTTCTTGCTTCGCTTACAGCCACTTTTGTCTCTTTCTTAGCCGCTTTATATTTTTCCCAATTATCTGTATTGCGGCACAGAGACCACCCTTTAAAGCATTCCCTTTTTGTCTTTATCTTTTCTTTTACCTTGGCATTCCACCACCATGATTCCTTGTCTCTTGGTCCGATTCCTCTAGATTCCCCAAAATTTTCTTTAGCGGTTCTTCTAATAACTTCTGCCATCTCCCTCTACATCTCCTCTGCACTTCCACTCCCTTCCCACTTTGCATTTTCTTCTATCTTTCTTAGGAAACTTCTTTGTTCCTCCCATTTCATCCACCACCACCGTGTCCTTGGGTTCTTCGTATGATGTCTTTCTCTCAACTTTTGCTTAACGCGAAAATCCATGACGAGCATCCTATGTTGTGTTGTTAAACTCTCTCCCGGGATAATTTTACAATTAATGCAAAATTTCTGATCGACTCTCCTCATCAGGAAGAAGTCAATTTGAGAGTTTGTCCTGCCACTTCTATAGGTTATAAGATGTTTATCTCTCTTTATAAAACAGGTATTTGCAATGAGAAGGTCAAAAGTTGAGGAAAAATCCAAAATAGTTTTACCCTCGGTATTGACCACCCCAAAACCATGCCCTCCATGTATACTCTCATACCCCGTCACTTCTTTTCCAACATGGCCATTTAGATCTCATCCTAAGAAGAGTTTATCTCTCGAAGGTATGTCTCGGACTAAACTCTCTAAATCCTCCCAAAATTTTATCTTGTGTTGTTAGTCCGAACCTACTTGCGGTGCATAGACACTAATCATATGAAAAGTACCTCCCTCAACCACAAGTTTGATAGAGATGATCCGATCACCCATCCTCTTGACATCTACTACATCCTTCTTCCACTGCTTATCCACGATAATACCTACCACATTCCTATTCTTCACCTTTCCTGTATACCAAAGCTTAAATCCAGATGTATCCAACTCCTTAGCCTTTGCGCCGACCCATATTACACTTGTCAAAAATAACAAATTACACTTGCCCTTTAACATCACATATTAAAATGTCTCAAACGTCATTACAAAAAACATGTATTTGTATAGTTAATTTATTGACTTTTTTTTTCACATAGAAATGATAGAATTCGTATTTAATTTAATTTGTAAACGTTAGTAAAAAAAAAAATTTATTGTCATACTAGTTTTTAATTCGCATATAAAGTATTTAAAATTTAGAGTTTGTTATTTAGGATTTAAATAAAGTAAAGTATACTATTTAAAAATGAAGAAAAAGAAAAATTAATTAACGTTGGCCAAAAAATGTTAATTCTTTATTTAAATACAGATTTTTTTTCTTTTTAAATTTCCTTCATATGTCATTTTCTACTTAGATTTTGAAAGCATAGTTAGAATAGTTACATAATATTCTTCTTCTTATCCTTATGCTTACTATCACTAGGGAGTAGCAAGAGACTCTGTATATACACAGTAATTTTCATGTTGCAAATGATATGCATGTTGGAGAGGACTCAGAGGAGGACATTCAAAACCTTGGACCAGCTCCAATCTGACATTATATTTGAAAAAATTTAACGGCCTATGTATCGGCGGAAGACAATCTAATGCCATAACGTCAGTACCATCGGACAGGCATAGTGGCACTTGAAGTGTTTAAATTTACTGAATATGTTACAAAGAGATAACAACCCTATTTATAACAAAAATATTCAACCTAACTCAACTATCTTCATTAATATATTACAATTAATATCTAACTCAACTACTAACATTAAATATACTTCAGCTAATATCTACCAACAATAATATATTCTAATAAATGAAATCAGATTTGATTTGATTTACTCAACACTCACCCTCAAGCTGGCTTGAAGATATCCTTCATTGACAGCTTGCTTATTATGCTATCAAAAGTCTTCTTGGGTAATCCTTTAGTGAGAACATCAGCTGATTGTTCTGTAATCGGAACATATGAGATGCAAATTTGTCCGCTCTCAATCTTTTCTTTTATAAAATGCTTGTCAACTTCAACATGTTTAGTTCTATCCTACAGAACTGGATTATGAGCAATAGAAATTGCAGATTTGTTGTCACAATATAACCTCATAGGTGGGGAAATAGGAATTTTTAATTCTCGTAGAAGTTTCTCTACCCATAGTGCTTCACATATTCCATGAGCGGTGAGCCACTGCTCTAAACTCAGCTTCTGCACTACTTCGTGCCACAACACTTTGTTTTTTACTCCTCCAAGTAACCAGATTTCCTCCAACAAAAGTACAATATCCAGATGTTGATCTTCTATCCATGACATTCCCAGCCCAATCTGCATCAGTATATGCTTCTACATGGAGATGTCCGCGGTTTTTGTAGAGTAACCCTTTTCCAGGTGACCCCTTCAAGTACCTTAGGATTCGAAAGACAGCATCCATGTGTTCTGGTCCAGGTGAATGCATAAACTGGCTTACAATACTCACAGCAAATAAGGCAATATCCGGGCGCGTATGGGATAAATAGATTAACCTCCCCACCAGTCGCTGATATCTCCCTTTGTCCATTACATTTTCTGGTTCAGCTGGCTTCAATTTTAAGTTAGGCTCCATAGGTGTTTCAGCAGCATTACAACCAAGTAATCCAGTCTCTTTTAAAAGATCTAAGATGTACTTTCATTGGTTCATAAAAATTCCTTCTTTGGACCTTGCAAATTCAATTCCAAGAAAGTATTTTAGTGAGCCAAGTTCTTTAATTTCAAATACCTTGGCAAGCTGCTCCTTCAAGTCTTTGAGCTCCAAGATATCATCACCTGTTAGAATTATATCATCCACATACACAATTAAGATGGCAATTTTATTGGTTGCTGAATGTTTATAAAAAAATGTATGGTCAGCTTGGCTTTGAGTATAGCTAAGTCTCTTCACCACCATTCCAAGTCGTGAAAACCAAGTCCTTGGGGATTGTTTTAATCCATAGAGAGACTTCTTTAGTTTGCACACTTTATTTCTTTCAAGTTCTGCCTCAAATCCAGGTGGGAGTCTCATGAATACCTCTTCTTCTAGCTCTCCATTTAGAAAAGCATTCTTTACATCCAATTGATGTAAAGGCCAGTTGTAATTTGCAGCAAGTGATAAGAGAATGCGTACAGAGTTGAGCTTAGCAACTGGAGCAAAGGTCTCTTATAGTCTTCTCCATAGGTTTGGGTAAATCCCTTAGCCACTAACCTAGTCTTATACCTCTCTATGCTTCCATCTGCATTGCACTTGATGGTGAAAACCCACTTGCAGCCAACCAATTTCTTATTCTGTAGCAGGTCTACAATTTCCCAAGTTTCATTCTTTTTAAGTGCATGCCACTCTTCTAACACTGCTAATTTCCAGTTGGAATCATCTAGTGCTTCCTCTATGTTCCTAGGCTCAAACAGATTTGTAATTTTAGAAGTAAAGGCTCGATGATTTTGAGAGAGATTTTGGTAAGAGACATAATTGGAAATAGGGTGTTTGCTGGTTTTGGGTATCTTTTTTGTGCAGCTTCTGGTTTCTTTCCTAAGAGCTATTGGAAGGTCATTATTAGAAGTAATGGTTTCAGAATTACCTGGAAGTTCATGAGGCCTTATAGTTGGGCCGTCTTCCGGGATTTCAGATTGGGTTGGCATAGAGATGATGGGCTGGTCTCTAGTCTTCTTGGGATATTTTCGAGCATAACAACGAAGCTCCTTTTCTGACTGTGGTATTTCTTTTCCTATTTGGGTTCCAACTAATTCTGGCACAATATCAGAATTTGTATTCATATCTTTTTTTACAATTGTTTCAGAATTTGTTTGATCAGTGAAAGTTGTATCCTCATGAAAAATAGAAGTGGGTAAAGGTTCATGCAGAAAATTTTCTTTAATTACACTCTCCCCCTGAAGAGAATTTTTCTGAAAAAAGGTTTCATGTTCTAAAAAAGTAACATCCATGCTTACATGAAATTTTTTTTTGTGTGTGGATTAAAACATTTATAACCTTTCTGGTTTGGGGAGTAGCCAATAAAAAGACATTTTTCTGCTCTTGCATCAAGTTTAGACCGATATGAATGTGTATGCAAAAACACAGTACAACCAAAAACTCTTAAAGGTAAGTCAGAATGCAATCTACATGCTGGAAAAATCTTTTTGAAAGTATCCAACGGTGTGCAGTAATTTAACACACGCGTGGGCATACAATTAATTAGGTAGGCTGCTGTTAGAACAGCATCTCCCCACAAATATTTTGGAACATTACCCTCAAACATAATGGCACGTGCTACTTCAAGGAGATGTTTATTCTTCCTTTCAGCAATGCCATTTTGTTGAGGTATGTTGGGGCATGTAGATTGATGTTGAATACCTTTCTTTTGAAGAAATTCACCAAGGTTTCTATTAAAGTATTCAGTACCATTATCACTTCTTAATATTGAAATTTTTGTGTCAAATTGTGTTTCCACCATTGTTGAAAAGTATTGAAAAATTTTAGGAACCTCAGATTTTTCATGCATGAGATAGATCCAACATAGACGTGTGTGGTCATCAATAAAAGTTACAAACCATTTCTTTCCAAATTGAGTTG
>JASCZI010000003.1:331796-371214 GCA_036250425.1 Stylosanthes scabra
TCTTTCATTTTGTTGATGGGTGTGAGGACAAGAAAATCTATGTATGATACCATTTGTAGTAAGGAAATCAGAAAAAGAGTGTAAGAGATACTCCCTCCCATGATCTGATTGAAGGAATTTAATTTTATTACTAGTATGAGTTTCCATCTGAGTTTTAAATTGAACAAAAGCTTGTAGAACTTGGGATTTGTTAGTGAGTAAGAAAATAGATGTGTTGTTAGTCGATAAGCACGACACTCAAGAGGGGGGGTGAATTGAGTGTTTATACAACAATGATAAATTTTTGCGGAAACGTAAATTACTTTGAATATAAATGACTCAAATGCTTGTGCTAGTATTTTTCCAAGGGACTAAGCCAATTCTTAGCCACTTATAAGGAGCTTTTACTTTCCAAAAGCACTTGTAAAAATAAATAATGAAATTGTAAAAGATGAGAGATAGAAATACGATACACAAGATTTATAGTGGTTCGGCACAATCCTTGCCTACGTCCACTCTTTCTCAATCACAATTGAGAAGTTCCACTAAACCACCAAGCTTCAAGGTGCTTGACAAACCTTTACAATCTTGAGCCTTAGATTCTAACACCTCATGATCTTACAATAAACCACTCCACTCGAAGTAATCCCAACTTCAAGAATTTCCTTGAGTGTTTATCTAATCGACTATAGTGTTTATATCTCTCAACTCAAATGATAAAAGAACCAATCTTTTATCTTACAAAAGAAGTAAACCAAACTTGGTTACTCTCAAAGAAGAGTAGATGATTACAATTGAAGAACTATGAACCAAATGTGTTTATCTCTCAATTTTGTCAATAAATCACTTTGAAAAAGATATGAAATTGAAGTATAATAACTAGAATACTTAGAATTGATATTGTGTGTTAAATAAGGCTTCAAACCATCTATTTATAGAGTTCTCAAGGCTTAGAGACGTTGGGAAAATAGTGAGATGGAGCCAATTTTGTCAAACTAGCCGTTTTAGTGCTTTTCAGCATCAATACCTATATAATCGATTATCCACTAGCCGTTGTACCTAATATTTGAATTTTGGCACTAAATAATCGATTACAGACATGGATAATCGATTATCTTGATAAAATAATCGATTACTAGGGTTTGGTAATCGATTTTATGATGCTCTAAGGCATATAATCGATTATCAACACTAGATAATCGATTATCTGGTAGTTTTATGCTTTAAAAACATTTTAAACACATGAGAATCAATATTAAAACACATATTATTGATTCCTAACTTATTGAAGCATAAAAACCAAGTTTGAAAACATTTACGGCTATCGTACGGCTATTGTTTTCATAAAACCTTTTCTTTTAAAACATTTTTTAGTGTGTGTGTGAGAGAGATAATAAATTTTGGTTCTTGACAAGATAATTACCTAAGTCCTAAGATACTAAACCATCTTCAATATTGTGGTCTTCATCTTCTTTTCGTTGTTTGCTTGCTTACAACGCTTATCCTCAACTTCAATGTTTGTCATTCATCAAAACCTAAACAAAAGAACTTATGCAAATAATAACATGGTTAACATGTGTATCTAGTAAAAATATCAACAAAAGACACATAATAATTAAATCCATGATATGAGGCAGTTGGAGATGGTCCCTAAACATCAGTGTAAATCATTTCTAAAGGCATGCTAAATTTATATGAGTCAGAATGAAAAGGTAAGGCATGCATCTTTTCCATACAACAAAATTTACAAAAACTATTATTCTTTATTGATGTAGATGTATGCAGAAAATTTTGAACTACCTTGATTGAGGCATGTCTTAATCTATCATGCCAAACAGAAAAGGGAAGACATTTAGCACTAAAAACACATGGAGATTCAATTTTAGAAGGAACATTATCTATTTTATTACAAGAAAAAGGCAAAACAGAAGGTACAACTTGAACTGCATAAGACTTAGGACTAGACTTAGTATCATTCTTCTTAGAGTCAAGTTCAGAGGTAGTAGCAATAGCAACATGTTGGAATTGATATACTCCATTTTTAGGAATTCCTTGAAGGAGAATCTGCTGAGTGGTCTGTGATTTCACAACACAAAAATTAGCATGAAATTCAAAATAACAATGGTTATCTTTAGCAAATCTTTGAACACTTATCAAATTAGCAGTCATATCAGGAGCATGAATGAGATTTCTAAGCAAAAATTTTGTTTTGTTATAAAGAGAAATTAGATAACTATGTCCTATATGTTGTATAGATGTACCTGTGCCATTACCTAACAAGACTTAATCTTGGCCTGTAAATTCTGATCCAGTGAGCAAGTGTGACTGATCTGGTGTAATGTGATGTGATGCTCCTGTGTCTGGATACCAAGAAGATTCAGCAAGATTGTTTGTATGTGCCATGTATGCCTTTGGAGGAGGAGCTTGTGTTGCATTTGAGGTGGAAGGTGGAGTGAAATGAGGATCAAACATGTGATAAAAAGTGATCACAGTGTGTCCTAATTTACCACAGTGTTGACACTAGGGCCTTGAAGAATTTAGAAAACTTTGCCCTCTTCCAGTTCCTCTTCCATTGCCTCTGCCTGTTCTACCTTGTGCTCCTCTACCAAATCCTCTACCATTGGTTGTTTCAATAAAATTTAATTGAACCATGCTAGATTCACTCTTTCTGTACTTTTCTATCATGCCTTCATGTGCAAGAAGTAAAGATTCAACTTCAAATATAGTCATAAATTCAGATTTACCAAGAACAGAAGAAAGAAACATTTCATAATCGGCATTCAATCCCTCTGTGATTGCATCTATATGTTCATCAATGGTGAGATCATGTCCTAGCTCTGCAAGATTATCAACAACATCCTGAATTTGAGTCCTTCTTGATTTTCTTCAATTTTGTCTTCAGTTGCTAGACTTGAATTTTTGAAGTTTGAGTTAAAATTTCTTGAATTTTTTGCCAAGCTTGATAACCAAAAGTGCAGCCATGGAGTTTATTCTTGAATGAGGGTTGCATGGAAGACATTAACCAAATCATTAAGTAATGATCCTTGGCCTTTCATTCCTTATATGTTGCTGATTCTGTATCAGCAGCACGTTCAGCATGTGTAGAGTAATTGGGTGGAATTTTTTCTTGAAGAAGATGACTGTGAATACCGTATTTTGTCAGACCATGAATAATATTTTTCATACAAAAATGGTCTTTGGACCACAAAATTTTTTTTTTTTACAATATACTTGTCATATGATGCAAAATAAAAAAATGTCCTATCATACAGAATACAAAAAATAAATATAGATGTTCTTCAAGCCCAAATCAGTACTCTTCAAGACCAAAAATGACATTTTCACTCAGCTTCAAGCAAAAATGGTCAAGGACCCATGTGCTGCATTTCATCTTCAACAGGAAGCATCTTGATGATGATTAAAGATAGTGGAACAGCACAAAAGCAAGGAGGATACTGATGGCCAACCGGAAAGATAAAACCCACGATAGCTTCCACCAAGCGCATTCATGGTTACCACTGGAATCTGCCAGAAAAGAAATAAAAAAGAAATTGAAGAATTGAGCTGTAAAGGATGTAACACACAGTCATGGAGCAACACAGAAGGCAAAAAATCAAAATAAAAAGGGAAAATCATCAACTTGACCAAAAAAAAAGAAAGAGCACTGAATCCATCAAAAGTAAGAAGACAAGTGGAGAGTGAGCTGTAAAGATGGAGTACAACCATCATCAAATGGAGCAGCACAGAAGATAAAATAAAAAAATAATAATAAATCAAAAAAGAAATATCAACTTGAAGAAAAAGCACCAGATATGAAAATGAAATTACAAGTGCAGAAAGAGCTGTTAAAGAGATGGGAAGGCAATCATAAAGAACGTTTTTTTGTACTCTATAAAAGGGGGGGAGTACCACAGAAGTGGGGTTGGAGTTTTTGGAAAGAGAGAAATACATAACAATTTTTTGAAGTCAGAGCAAGATAGCAACTACAGAAAGAACAGAAGCCATTGAAGAACAAAATCCAAAAAAGCATATTGAGTGTTAGGTACATTTATCATGTAATATTCATGTATTCATTTTCCCTTTCATTTATGTTACCTTTTCTTAATTAATAAATGAAAATTTGTTTAGCTAAAGGAAACCGAAATAGGAAGTAAGATAGAAGTTTTACCTTGATGTATAACACAGAAACCTACTTCTATACTTCTTCTTTTCTTTTCTTTGTCATTGTTTTTTTAGTTGTTGCCACCCTCTGAATGCTACTCCTTTTTATTAGTCTGTTGAATGTGTGAGTGCTCCTTGCTAAGAAAAAAATGAAGCCGTATGCATGTGTTTGCAATAGATATAAACTCATGATTTATTAGCTAATAAAAAGAGTGCATGAACTTCGAAAGTTGAACAAAAATGTATACATGTATATATATATGAAAGGCTGGTGTTCAGTTTTTTTTGTTGTGATATATATTGGTGTGATGTTGCTTGTGTCATAACATAAAAAGAAATGCAATGAGACAGATTAAAAAAAGGGGGTTTGATATGCTAGTTTATTTAATAAGAGTATAATAAGTATTAATGGGATATATACGTGTGAGATAGATTTAGGATAGCAGTGCATGTATCTTTTTGTCTCTTTGTTTTCTTATGTGTGACATTTAAACAAAATAATAATAATAATAATAATAATAATAATAATAATAATAATAATAAAATGAACAAAGTGGTGTGTTGAGCATTGTGCTCATGCTTTGAAAGTTAAAAAATGGCTTAAAAATTGTGTAAGCGTGACTGTTCTTTTCAGGAAAGTAGTGTGTCTTCAGGATTTTTGTCTGTGCGCCCATTGTGTATGTTATTTTCTTTTATTGATATTATAAATAAAAAAGAATAATAATAAAGAGCAAGTGTTTGTATAATGTAAGTTAGGCATGATTTTATGGCATTGACACGTTGTGTTTTGTTTTTTTTATTGGATCAGTTCATCCGTATAAAGTTTTTTTTTTTTTTCACTTAATCTGTTTTATTTTATTTCAAAATTGTAATTATAATTAATAGAATCATTAGTTTTTTTTGGTACGTATCCATTTCGTTTTATTTTCTTATCCTTTTAAAGAATATATAAAAAATAAAAAAATACATTCATATGTTTCTTTTCGGTTACTTTTGTCTTTTTGTAATTTGAATACATTGTATCACTGTATTTTGGTTTATTTATGAGGAAACATAATATTATTTAAATTTCGCATAAATACTCTAAAGTAACCGTTTTTGACGGATGTGTTAAGGGTGCAGTGGAATTAAGTTTTCACCCTTCCTTACGCATAATCAGACTCCCGAACTCAAGATATCTTCAAAAGATTAGTTTTTTTTTTCACAAATTAAAGGTTTTATCCGATTTTTCCAAAATAAAATTGGTGGCGACTCCATTACTCAAACTCATTTTTTTTAAATTTTCGGTCGCATCTTCGTCGCAAAGTAGTCCGTTCCGGGCACGGTGCGATAATGACCCTCAAGACTGTTAGCTCCAATGGCATGCAATGCAAGTTTCTGCCATGTTTTGAAGGACTTTTTGTCCAATTTGTCAAGAACTGAAATTGGAAGAAAAGATTGTTTTATGGAAGTAGTAGTGGGCAATTGAATCAATTCTGCCATGGATCAAAAGAAGCTCTGATACCATGTAAAACTAATGAAAAGAGCATAAAAGCTTAGAGAAGAGAATGAAAAACTGAGAGAGATTTTTATTAATTTGTGATAATAGTGTATTACATCAATTAATTATTCCTTTTACAAAAAAACATATCACTTATAATGTGCTGCAACATGTCATAACTGAATAACTAATTTCAATTATTTTAAGTGGAGATAGTTTCACTGCTCCTTACAAAAACATATTTTCTATGCCATTATAAAGCATATATCACGCTATTGAAGAATTAGCTAGCTACCCAAAAAGCCGAAGTTCCATCCCATCCCAAAGCTGAACTGGGATAGACTTGGACTTGCAATCATTGAATTCAGGTTCGACTGAATTGCTTAATCAAAAAGAATTTCCGGAGAAGGAGAAATTTATGCCAATTCCATGACTTGACTGACTAAAGACTGGACTGGAATAAACCATCCAATGAATCTTTCCTTCAAGGCTTCCATTGTCGGATAGATAGAGATTACAAGCAAATCATATAGTCCGAGTGAGATTTCCTTACTTTCTTTCCCTCATATTTATTTAATTTATAAAATTATGAGTAATTTGACATAAACAAAGAAACTTAAAAATAATTAATATTTTCTACACTAAATAAGTAGTCAAACAATCAACCATTATTATTAATTTATACACCAAAATAGAATATTTAACTAACTAAATAATATATATTTTAAAAGTTACTTATTTTTATATATTTTAAGAATTTATCTTACATATAATATTTAGTTAATTTCAGTTTAATATAACAATTTATTTTTACTGAGCAATGCAAGGGTCACATACTTAGATTTTGAAAAATTTTTCAGTATTTTTAATAATCAGGTGTTTCTGTATTTATAACTCTTGAATTTTTAGAAACACTGAAAACACTTTTTTATATATAAGTGAGGAAGTTTTAGGCATAACAGAAAACTCAAATATTTCTATATTTTTAGCCGTTAATCTTAATTATATATATTTTATAAATAAATCAATTAAGATTAATAGGTAAAAATACCAGAAGATTCAATTTTGGATTATATTTGAATGAAAAAGTATAGGTAACCAATATTTTTCTAACCAATAAATCAGTCAACATAAAATAGAATATCTGTAACAATTGTTTATAGAACATCCACAATAAAAGAAATAGAACACCCAAAATCTAAAGTAACCAACAATCAACAAAAGAAATATAACATCCGAAATCTATAAATAAAACATCCAAAATTTAAAGAAATAGAACATCCAATATAAATTGTTGGACGATATTGGCTGATTTTTTATTGATTACCTAGCATTGTTGTATTTGAAAAGCTTCATGTAAGTGATAATACGGTTTTGCTAGGTGGATATATAAACACATTAAATATATAAATCTTTCCACTTGAGAGAGAGATTAATTAGGATGTGTTTATATATTTTATGTGTACACCAGTATTAATTGATGATAATATATATAGATGTCTTTTCATTATTTAGGGCATCTAGCTAGTGGCGGAGAAAGTAGCGCTCTTTGTTTTATGGATTAAAAAATAAAATTTTGGAAGAATTCTAATACCTTCTGAATTCTGACATTGTAGATCAATTAAGAAAACTTTGAAAATTAAAGCTCAATATATGCTTTTATTTCACAAGAGGTCTGAAAGTACACTCACATCATCATTTGTAGAAGGATGAAAAGTAGGGGATGTGGAAGCTATACTTGTACAAGACAACATGATCACTTAGATGAAAGTAATTATTGTTAAGCATGAATGTACCAAACAATGATCCAATGGACCTAAGTCGTGAGAGTGAGTAGACAATGAGAATGAGAGAGAGAGAAAGAAAGTGTTCCTTCTCTAGGGAAGCGCACGGAAGAGTCCGAAGGCTTGATTCGAAGAAGGTGATTGATGTGAGGAGAAGATAGCACTAGAATCCCAGAATTAGAATTATGAGTATTCTAGAGCTAACATGGGAGATTAGGGTTAAGAGAATGCGTACCTTGAGGGGGTTTTGCCCCCTGCTTATATAGTAGCGGGTGGTTAAGATTCGGATGGGATCTCTTTATGATCCCATCGAATCTTTCCTCTTTTAGTTTGATCTTTAACATTTTTAGCTTGATCCTTGACCTATGGACCAAGTAAGTTGGTTATTGATTTAGTGGGTTGGGCCTTGTTGGGCCGGTCCGTAACATTGCCCCCACTCGGGAAATGAATGCGTCAATTCGATTTCCGAGTAGTTTGGTGGACTTCCGACGGCTTTTGCGTATAGCATCGACTTTGTTATTTTTCTTCCGTCTGCTTACGTGTCAAACTGCTTGTGGCACGTCGCTTCGCTTCTTGCTTTTGCTGACGTGGCAGAAAGAGTGGTTACTTTTGCACGTTGCATTGAAAGAGAAGGCAGTGGGAGCGGTTTTCGAGGTTCCAGTAACCGTTCCATCATTAGTGCTGCCCCTTTTTGGCTTCTCGAAGCGTATTGAATACGGCTTAAGAGGCAAAAACCAAAACTTTATCATTTCATTTGAAATTTTCTGCTTTTCTCTCTTTGAAACTCCTAAGTTTTTCTCTCAACGAAGAAGAAAGAAAGAAAGAAAGAAAGGGAAGCCCTTTTTACTCTAGCTCCAGCGACTTTCGTCACAGGTACTTTTTATTGCATTTCGTTTCCTCTTGTACTCTTTGTGTGTTGTTAATAGTGTCCGTCGTCGTTTCTTCTTCTTCTCCATTTTGCGTTTTTCTGTTATTCTCAAATGGAACCTCCTGCATTGTAATTGCAAGCATTTATTTATTTATAAAAAATCGAAAATGGGGAAGAAGAAGGCGTGTCAAGACGTGAGGGTTCCTCGCCCTCTGGATGCGGAGGAGACCCGTCTCTATGGCTAGGTTGAAGAGGCTGTGCTGACTCAACCATCCTTGATTGAGAGCGACTCGGTGCCTGAGTTCCGCCACAGCTACCCCCTGATGGAGGATTCAGGGGTGAAGGGGGACTATGTGCTGGAGGCCGCTGGGCCGTCCGACCGTATCTCCTTCCGGGCGAGTAAGGACGGCCCCCACTTTCTGTGGGTGTATCAAGAGCTGTTTACTCGTCTGAGGATGCGGCTCCCGTTTTCAGACTTCCAGCGAGACGTGATGACTCGCTGCCGCATCACCGTCAGCCAGTTACATCTGAATGGGTGGGGCTTCATTCTCGCCTTTGAGAAAGTGTGCCTTCATTTTGGCTTCCGCCCCACCATCAGACTCTTCTTCTTTATTTATGATGCCCATTTCCCTCCGGGTGGTTATAGGTACATCTCCTTCCGGGCGCGTCAGGGCCGGAGGCTATTTGATTCCTATGAAGATTCAATATAGAAATTCAAATGGCAATATTTCAAGGTTCTGGCTGCTCCCGGAAAGCAGGCCTTTTGGTTGGATCACGAGAATAAGCCTTTTCCTTGGGTCTATTGGAACCCCGAGGTGAAGGATTTCGTCGTGTTTAACTTGGAGCCATTGGAGATGGCTGCCTTCAAGTTTCTTGTCTCTGATGCCGAAGTCGGAAAATTCCTTGGTAAATAATTGTGATTCTATTTTCTTCTCTGTTTTTGAATTTGTTACTTTGTTTACTAACTTGTGGCTGGTTTCCTTCTTTTGTTGCAGACGATCTTTTAGACGTCAAGATGAAGAGAACCAAGCTTGATGACTTGATGGCGAAGATGGCGGATCCGGCGAGGATGGGTCCTCGGCCGGTTCTTCCGACCAGTAGCCCTTCCGCCACTGCCGTTGCCGCTGCGGCTGCTGCTGCCTCTGCCTCTGGCACTTCTGTTCCTGCCGCTGCCGGATCTCCTCTCATGGAGTCCTCTGTTCAAGTACCCCTGGCTCCAGCTGCTTCTGATGCCAAAAAGGCGAAAAAGCAGCCTTTGAAGCGTGATAGGGTCAAGGTGGTGGACTCGGAGGAGGAGCTGAAGGAGGATCCGGCTGCTGACTTGCAGTCTAAGCGGAAGAAGAAGAAGCTCAAGATTGATGAGGCTTTTGAGAAGGCTCTTGGGGATGACTCTGCGTGGGAGCATGAGATTGATCCCCTTAGGGTTGCCTTTCCGGCTGATTTTGACTATCGGAAGGCCCTTAATGCGGGTTTGACTTCAGCTCCCGTGAGGGAGGCTTTGACGAAGATGCCCCTGGAGCAACTTCTCGGAGAGTCCTATCTCATGCATGCCAAGTCATTGGCCTGTCTTCAGGTACTTTGAATATTTTGCTGTGATATTTTGTAACTTATCAGTTACTGTTGTTTTATCTATGTTCTCACGCTGTTTTGTTGTAACAGGTGGGTGTGGAGACCTCCTTGGCGGCCAAGATAAAGGTAGAGAAGGAGCTCTCTGCCTCCCTTGATCAGATCGAGGTTCTAAAGGGGGAGAGAGATTCAACCTTGCTTTATCTGCCTTTGAGGGAGAAGGTGGGCACCCTTGAGGATGATCTCTCTGAGAAATCTCTGCAGCATCAATCCGCTCTGGATCGGATTGCCCAGCTGGAGGAGGACAACAAGGTGCTGAAGGCCCAATTCGAGTCTTCTTAGCTGTCCTTGGAGACGGAGCAAAAGCGGGCGGCGGCTGCGGAGGGAGAGGTGAGGTCCCTTACTGCCTCCTTGAAGACTTGCCAGGCGGACTTGAGCAAGGCCACCAAGGCGTCTGAGTACTGGCGCTCGGAGTGGCATGCTCTTGGATCCGACGTGACAGAGATGTGCCAAGAGACTTTGGATGTGTGTTTGGACCAAGTCTCTCATCTCTGTCTCGGCGTGGACTTCTCTGCCATAACCTTGAAGACTCGGTGGGACCCAAAGGGTAGAAGGATCTTCGTGCCTCCGGAGCCTGAGGTTGGGGAGGAGCTTCCGTCTGCTGAGGAGGTGGTGCAGGAGCAAGGTCCTCAGCCTGCTGCTCAGACCTCGCAGCCAGTGGCTGGAGATGCAGGGGGAAGTGGTGGGGAATGCCCCATTTAGACATTTGTAAATCTTTTTTTTTTACTTTGGTTCGGCACCTTGTGCCTTTTTCTAGATTTTTGTGGATAATTTGGTCACTGTTCGTGGCCTTTGTGGATATTTTCTTTTCCTTGGCCGCTTTGCGGCTTTTAAAGAAAATTTTTTGCTTTGCTTTATTTGCTTGCCGTGAAGTTTCAGTTCCTTTAGCCTTTTTTGGGCTTTATAATTTAGGCTTTTTCTGTTCGCCGTTAGCTTTTGAGAACTTGCACTTTTTTTGCGGCTTGACGATGCCGTGTGCTTTTTGCGCTTTTGGCACTTGATGATGCTGCGTGCTTTTTGCACTTTTGGCACTTGATGATGCCGTGCGTTTTTTGCACTTTGGCACTTGAGGATGCCGTGCGTTTTTTGCACTTTGGCACTTGAGGATGCCGTGTGCTTTTTTGTGTCTTTGGCATTTTATGATGCCTTTTGGTGCACTTTATAACTGTGCTTATAAGTTTGCTTGTCGCGATGTCTTAAATCTTGACTATCGGTTTGCATAACTTTGTTTGTTTGCAGCTCAGCACCGGGTGATCAGTCCGGTGAGGTGCCGTGGTGTTTGGTCCGACCACTTTATAGGTTGCCCTTTGGGTTAATTTTAAAGCCTTAGCTATGGCTCCCGGGCTCTTTGTTCTCTTTTTGAGACTCATAAGGTGCATAAATAATGCTTTAAAATACAAATGACAAGTATGTAAAGAATGAAGTACTTGTTTATTAATAACGGCCAAAGTGACCGAAACGCCTACATGCCTCATTAAAACCTTGTCATCCGAAAAACCCTCTTGGGGAAAAATAAAGATGGGAGGAAAAAGAGTACATGCTACTACGTTCAGTTTACATGTGGTACCTTTTTAAGTTTGATATGTGCCATGTTCTTGGCACTTCTGCCCCTTCAACTGTGCGGAGTTTATATGCTCCTTTTTCGAGCACTTTGACCACTTGGTAGGGGCCTTCCCAATTTGCGCCTAGCTTTCCTTGGGCAGCATTCTTCCCTCCGATGTCAGCCCTTCTTAGCACTAAGTCGCCTTCTTCGAGCTCTCGGCTCTTGACTTTTTTGTTGTATCGGGCTGCAAGGAGTTCTTTTGCCGCCTGCTGCCTCATCCTTGCTTCTTCTCGGACTTCGTAGATATTATCTACATCGTCTTCTCTGTGCAAGTTGTTTTCTTCCGGGCTATAACCGGAGACTCGGCCGGTTTCCTCAGCGAGTTCTAAAGGGACCATGGCCTCTGTACCGTAAGTAAGTCGGAAGGGGGTTAGCCCCCTCAACGATTGCTCTGTGGTTCTGTACGACCATAGGACGCTTCCGAGCTCTTCCGCCCAGCAGCCTTTCTTATCGTCGAGCCTTCTCTTTAATCCGTTTAGGATTATTTTGATCATGGCCTCGACTTGTCCGTTGGCTTGGGGATGCTCGACCGAGGAGAATTGTTGATAAATGTGGAAGCCTTCTAGAAATTCTTTGAATTTCTTGTCAGTAAATTGGGTGCCATTGTCAGAAGTGATGATTCTTGGCACTCCGAATCTAGTGATAATATTATTCCACACAAACTTTCGGCATTGGGCTGCCGTGATTGAGGCAAGCGGTTCTGCTTCTACCCACTTTGTGAAGTAGTCAATAGCCACGATGAGGTACTTGACCTGTCCGGGCCCTTTTGGGAAGGGACCAAGGAGGTCTATTCCCCATTTGTCGAACGGCCAAGGGGAGACGATGGTTGACAACTTAGTAGCTGGTAGCTGCTGCACCTTGGCGTGCTCTTGGCATCGTTGACACTTTTGGATGTATTGGCCGACATCCGCCCTCATTTGGGGCCACCATACACCGGCTAGGAGGATTCTCTGTACGGTGTTTTTTACTCCTTGGTGCTGACCACAGGCTCCTTCGTGGACTTCTGCTATGATGGTGGGAACTCGGTCTTTTTCGACGCATTTGAGTAGGGGCATGGCTGCCGCCCTTCGGTATAACTCTCCGCCTACCATGACATAGTTCACAGCGTCCCTTTGTACAATATTTGCCTCGCACTTGTCCTTCGGGAGGGTTCCCCTTTCGAGGAAGTCAATGATAGGCTTTTTCCAGCTGCCTCCGATTGAGATTACAAGCACCTCTTGGTTTCGTCAATGGAGGACTTTTCCTTGATTTCTTGGATCAAGGTGCGGTTACTTCCGCCTGGTTTTGTACTTGCCAGTTTTGATAATGTATCCGCTCGGTCATTCTCCTTCCGAGGGATGTGCTTTACTTGCACTTGCTTGAAAGAGTACACAAGTATAGTAACTAATATTCATTCCATAGAAATTACATTATCTAATTTTCTCTGGCTTTTCTTACCTTTTCTTTTTGTCAGTGCCGAAACCTAATCGAATGGAATAACAACCTTAGTGATGCAAATGATGTTGGGCGAAAAAAAGGCGATACTGATTTTAAGTGATGTTCAGTGATTTGGGTGGGAAAAATGATTATTTAGAGGAGCTGATAGAAGATGTGATTATGTCATTCTATCATCCGGAGCTACCAAGAAAGCTAGGTGTTACACCTGTTACTGGAATCTTGCCTCAAGAAACTCTTAGAAGATTCACTAGAGTCATTTTAGCAGGGTGTTGATGACAACTTTGAGTGTCATTTTAGCATTTACTGCTAAAAAAAAATGATTTCTCAAATAATTTATCATCAACACATCATTTTTATATGGTGAACTAGATGAAGAAGTAAACAGGCTAGTGCCAATGGGATGCAACACTCACCAAACAACCTCTAGCTCTTAGTCCATTTTCTAAGCTTTATTTCAAGTTAGATTGATTCACATCCATACACATTCTAGCTTACAGGAGAATATTAGATAATTTCATGTATTAACTTTGGGTACTCCTAGAATACTGTAATCCTAGAGTACACAAGAAAAATATATTGTTAAATAGAATTAAAAATAGTGATTCGTTTTGATTATCCTAATAGAATAGTAAACTCTTGTATAAATTGCTAACAACACAAGTATAAATAGCTAACACCTAACAACATAAGTACAGTGGCCGAAATTCATTCAATACATAAATTACATTTTTTAATTTTCTCTCGCTTCTCTTACATTTTATCTAAATTTTATTAGAGCACACATGTAATTAAAAATTTTATAAAACTTATTTATAAAATATGAACTTCTAATTCAAGGTCAATTTTGTATAAAAATAACAAATAAACAATGAAAGTATATACTAGAGAGCTAGAAGAACTTGAATAATTGAATAACTAAGATTTTGGAGAAGACAAGGCCATAAGATTTTTTTTTAGTGTTGGCCTCCAATGTGAGATTTTTTAAGTATTGGTCCTAGAGACTCATAATATGGCATCCTCTTTTTGCTCCATGACACTTCATTAATCTTTTAGTTATTAAAATCCTTCGTCTTTTTCGATTGGCCAACTCTTCGCGAGAACACCAATACTAGAGCTACAAGATCTTGGAGAATCATTATCAAAAAAGTTAACTAGTATGCTGGAAAACTCATCAACGTCTATCTTTTTCAAAAGTTGGTCTTGATATGAGATTTTTGTTTTTAGATATGGGTCCGCTATGCTTCTAACAGTTTTTTAACCCTTTTTGATATTGTAGGGCGTTATTAATTGGAGAGAACAATTATAGAGAGATAATAGCTTAATCTTAATCATACAATTGAATCTAGTATATATGGTTAATGAGAGAAATGATAGTGGAATGAAGTAAGAAAACTGGTTATCCAACGTTGAAGCATTTGCGGTTTCATGAGTTGAAATGATGTTGTAGGAGCATACAGATATACCTTTCCCTGGAATCCGATGCACATGGGCTTTAATTCTAGAAACACCTAAACTTGCAATTCAACACATCGTCTCCCTCTTTTGTAACTTGATTATTCCGGTAATGTTCATCCTTCGGCCTACCCAGCCATTCCTGCTAGTTCTTGCATGTATATTCATTCAGGGTTTAACTGTCGCGTTTTTCTTATTATTCATGAACCCAGGCTAATTAACTCTCTAACAACAACAAAATAATTAAGTAATTCAAAAGTATAATTTATTATTATCTTTTTAGAGTATCTAGACCCGATAGATCCTTAGGCCTTATCAAGTGCCATTTTCGAGTGTTTGACGTGGTCACATTTTCTTCTGCATATATGTCATTCTCAAGGTTTAAACTTGAGATTAGAAACTAAATTAAAGCAACTCAAACATCTTATCACTTATGCTACTAGGTTATAATTTGGAAATTGAACGCGTGATGAACGGGTAAATTAAACGACAACTGCCAAAGTAAACTACTGCAATACCTCCTGTTCATGTCTGGCAATATTTATATTAATTCTTCTCTCTAGTGTATGTTATGACAAAGAAAAATACAAATTATTGGTGGATTCATCAATTGTAGGATCACATGAATTATTAGTATTAGATTTAGATGATGCTGTATGCAAGACTCTATAGAGTATGTTCCGATGCGTACTTGATTGCATATCCCAATATTTAGTGGCGGAGTAGTAGGGGCTAAGGGGGCCATGGCCCCCCAAAATTTTTTTAAAATCTTTTAGTAATACTATATCAAAATTTTAGTAATACTATATCAAAGAGAAACAAGTAGTTCAAATGATTTACTTATTGGGAGTAGGCTTCTTATAATCAATCTCAATAATCATTCTTCTTTTGTTTTTTTTATTTTTTTTTTATCCTTTATTCTTACTTAGTCATTCATTTTTTTCTTACCTCTTCTTTCTTTTTTATTTTTTATTTTTTTTTACCTCTATCATTCATTTTTATTAAAATTATATTACTAAGAGTTTTTTATGGTGATTATGATATTAACAGTTTTAAATGATAATGATACATCCTACTAAAAAAAGTAAATTTTATTACATTATATCTATTTAAAAAAATACATTTATATAATAATATGCCACACTTCAATAAAAATAAGTTGCAATGCACAGCACAAGTTATAAATCACACGTCATTATGTGCAAATCTGAATTATAATAACAAAATAGATACTTTTTTCTATTTAATTTAGTGTTATTTAATATTTTATTAGTTTTTAAGTTTAATTTTTATATTATTCAAAAACAATTAATAATTAGTATAATATTGTATTTGCGTAGACTAATGAAAAATTTATAAGTTGCATGCAATTCTCATTTTCAATCGGTGAAGCAAAGTTTCAAGCAAATACTTATCTTGTATATTTTTGAAAAATTGAATAATTTTTAATCCATTTAACTTAATATTATTTTATATTTTATTGATTTTTTAATTAATTTTTTTTATTTAACTTTATTTTAACATGAATAACAATATGCAAATTTTTACATCAAAAATTTTTTTGGCCCCAAAAAAATCTGGCAAGCTCCGCCACTGCAAATATTTAATATCCAAGTATGTTAGATAAAATATCAAAATCATTAATTAAAAATATCGATCCACCGTGTATTCTTTGGGAATTGGATGAAATATATTATTGTTTGAAGAATTTTCTTCTTATTATTATGTCATATATATTCAACTTAGAATAGTACTACATACATGATTAGCCAACAAGACACAGATAAACTGTGTAACTTGGACATTTATAATTATAACTACTCATCATCAAGAGAGTTTATTATTCACACACATCCGATCCATCATCAGTGATGAAAGCCAATATATATATATTGTTCATTCATGATCATGGGGGGCAATGACGAACGTATGGTGAACAACGCGGCAACGGTGGTGGTTTGATGCACCTTGAATAAGGATCATTAGGTGAACATGGCACAGCAGGTTTCTTAGGGTTCCTTGGATCTACTACGACCACTGCTGCTTTCCCTTCTGCGTTCATTAGTACACTATCCATAATTTAAAATCTCATATTTTATATCATTAGGTGAACACTAAAATTATTTTATATCAAATAAATGAGATCCATATTTTCAAATCTCCCACCACAATTATATAGCCGATTAAATTATCTATAGATTAAATTATCTGTAGCTCATGTGACATTATCCATTCAGTTATAAGATGTCTTGGGTTCGAGTTTTCTCTTAAAAAAAATCTCACATACACCACAATTATTATTATTAGGCCAATTAATTAATTTAACATATATACAAAAGAAATTCTTAAGTGTTTCAAGAATAAATCATAATACGTGATTTTTTTTTAATAGGATTCATACTTAAAAGTGTACAGTGTTTACCTTGGAGTACTGGTAGCTCACGAGCTTGTAGAGTTGAAGAGGGTAGGAAGATCATGGAAGCCAAAAGTAAGAATCCGATGAAAATAGCCTTCATGGTGTTGATTATAATGGAAAACGTACTACAGTGCTGCAACTTTTTTTTTTGCTTGGCTATGCATCCTATGCTATGCTGTTGTATATATATGGAGGGGTACGATAGAGATTCAATTATTCATGCATATGTTAAAGTTTAAATAAATAAAAAATAGTTTTTATTTAATTTATTTTTAATATATTTTTCATAATAAGAACTAATTTTATTAACTAATTTTAATTTTAATGTTGATTTGACATTATTAAATAAACATAATAACTAATAAATTAGAAGACTTGGTCATCATATACATGATGACTATTCAAGAATAATGACATTTTAAATATGTACCATCCAATTAATGAAGAGAAATCCTGCCTAGGCTTGGGATTGGATGAATATGTTATCCGAAGAAATTCCTCTTCTTCTCTTGTCATTTTTCTACTTGTGGAATTTGAGTATCTAACTAAAGGTTAAGTCAATTTCTAATTAATCAAACATTATTTTCCCACTCAATAATTGAAGTTTCTTTTCCTAGTGATGATGATTGAATGGCTACAAATGATTTTTTTTTTTTTGCTGAGTATTTATTATTTTTTATACAAGCATAGAATTATATGATTTAATCTTAATTTCCACCATAGATTTTCTCCGAAACTAATTAAGTCTACGTTATCCAGCATTTTTAATTTATATTAACTTGGCATCGAATTTCTATCCTATCACTTTTAACTATTTTTAATAGTTAGTTGGTTCCAAAAATAACATATAAATTATAGAATTAATCTGTACATTTTCATATACATTTATTTTATTTTTTTTATTTTGATTTTTGTGTTGAGCTAGGTACATTATTTCTATGTTATACGTAACTATTTGTATACTATCATATGTTGTATTTATGTGTTTTTTAAATTTTCTATGTTCTGAAATTTATATTTTTCGTATTGTAAATGAGATATTTTTCGTATTATATATATACAGTAGTAATACATACATATAGCATTATCGTACATTATATATGCTTGCCTTTTATTGTTGTTTATATTAAAATACAAAATATTTATAAAAATTATACATATCAAAATGTCTCAAACCATACTACAAAACCAACAATACAAATTCAACCAATATTAGTCAATAACTTAAATTAAATATTTTATTTCTTTAAATTTTGGATGTTTCGTTTCTAAAAAAATACAAAGTTGGTTAATAGTTGTTTTAGGTTTTGAATGTTCTATGACTTTTATTGTAGACATTTTATAAACAGTGTGTTCAATTTTTTATTGGCTAATTTGTTAGTTAAAAAATTATTAATTACTATATTTTTTCGTTACAAAACACATGTGTATTTGTATAGCTGATATATTGACTATTTTTTTAAACACATAAAATTCTTGTTTAATTTGTCAACATTAGTAAAAAAAATAAATTATTGTAATATTTTTTTAATTTGCATATTTGGAGCATTTAAAATTTAGAGATTATTATTTACAATTTAAAGTTTAAAATATAGAATTTAAAAATTAAGAGAAAGAAAATTTAATTAATGTTGGTCGAAAAATGTTAATTCTTTATTTAAATACAGATTTTTTTCCTTCATATATCATTTTCTACTTAGATTTTGAAAGCTAACAATAACAGCAATATAATTAATATATATGATAAGACAGAGATCAAGTGTGTTATATTTATATTATTACTTAGCTGGGACATGCAACAACTAACACATTAATTAAAACTCATAATCAAGGAGATAGAGTTTATTATTCAAGATCACACATTACTATATATAGACTAATAGGGAAAGCTAAGCTTCTTCGATCATCACCCGATCCATGAGTAGTAGTAGTGATGAAAGCCAATTATTATCTTTGTCTTAGTCTCTTAGACGTGCGTTGATACATGATCATGGGCCCGACGGTGGAGTGAGGCACTTTGAGTAAGGCGTATTAGGTGGACATTTAACAGCAGGTTTATTAGGGTCCTTAGTTGGGCCTGTAACTGATTTCTCTCCTGCATGTATTAAATCACAGCCATAAATATAACATGTGTTTAAAGTGGTGACTGGTGACAATTATAAAGAGTCGCAACTATATAGAAATTTATTTTAGTCAACAAAAATTTTGTCACTAAAAAAAAAAAGTTCGCTGCTAAAAATGTAAATTATAATATTGTTATACCTTGGACTACTAGTAGTTCACGAGCTGCTAGAGTTGAAGAATGGAGGAAGGCCATGGTGGAAGCCAAAAGTAAGAATGCAATAAAAATGACCTGATCAAGGTAGTATAGCTGACTCTGAATGGGTTTCTGAAGCTTATGATGGTATTGATCCAAGTGGTGAAGACTGTCAATTTCTACATTTACTAGATTGCGAAGAATCCCAGCATTTGCTGCCAAAAGATCTTACCAATCTCTACATTGAATACAATACCTGTTGGAAAAGCTTATGTGATGCTCTGTCAGATAATACTCCTTCTTCTTTGATGAACATTAAAATTGAGGGTTGCATACAAATGAAGAGCTTGTTTTGTTTATTTGGTAATTGTTCCTTTTGCAATAATCTCCACAACCTTCAATCCTTGCAGCTTCGTTGTTTAGAGAGCTTAAAAGTAATTTGTAAGGAAGATACAACTACACATCCTCTCTCACCAAATGTTATCTTCTCTAATCTCACGTGCTTTGAGATCTTCGGTTGTCACGAGATAAAAACGCTGATAACAGCAGGGTTATTGTCTCAACTTCAAAACCTGCAGACGTTGATTGTAAACAGTTGTCGTTCATTGAGAGAAATATTTGCAGCAAGTAGCGGTAATGGTGATGCTGATATTGATGATGGTGCTTCCAACATTAAACTCCGCAGCTTATCCATAGTGAAGTTAAATGACTTGCCAAAGTTAAAGTGTGTGTGCAAAGGAATTATAAGCTGTGTGTCTTTGCCGAAATTGGATACCACAGGCTGTCCCAACTTAGAAAGACGCTATCCATTTCAAGAGTCTTCATCATCATAGTTACTTTCATCATCTAAGTAATCATGTTGTCTTCTTCAAGTACAGCTTTCTTCAACAAATTATATGAGTTTACTTTCAGACCTCTTGTGAAATAAAAGCATATACTGAGCTTTAATTTTCCAAGTTTTCTTAATTAATCTACAAATATCATAAGGTCTTTGAATTTTTCCAAAATTTTATTTTTTAATTGGTGAAACAAAGAGCGCTACTTTCTGCTACTAGCTTAGTTGAAAGACATCTTATATATAGTAAGGTGGTTCTATGGTAGAGTGGATTTCAACCATTAGTGAGACCCAAAACGACACCGTCCCGCCACTACTTCTAACAATATTGATCAATCTCTTAATTACAATTAGTTAAAAATCTTAAACATTTACGAACCATCGTTACAAGTTTTATCGTGCTTGACTCATGCAGCACCTTTTGTCGTCACTCTCCTAACATTCCATGTGTGGCAATTTTATTGGCCATTTTTTCTTTGGCTACCTTAGCCACCGCTAATTAAAGCCACTAGCCCACTGTAGAAGCCACCTAGTTATATTTATATCTAGAGCTTTCAAAGGGCGGACGCGCCAAATTGGAGTTAGTCTGTCCCGAGCTACGAGTCAAAATTTAAAAAATAAGTTAGTACGTATTTTAAACGAGCCAAAAAAGCGACTCGTCCAAGTTAATGAGTAAAACGAGCCGACCCGTTTAACTCATTTTTTATTTTATTTTTCTTAAAAAATAAAATTATTATGTAATTTTAGTCTTTTTTGTACTTCATACCCATAAAAAATCCAAAATATATATCACATATTAATATATTTTCATATTAAATTTTACAAAGTTTAAAAAACTGATTTAAAAAAATAAAATTTATGTACCAAAATAAACTTTATATCTTAAAAATAGAAAAAAAAAGAAAAAATGAGTTAAATGAGTCAATTTGTGCCCGCCCGACCTGAACCCGTCTAATTCACGAGTTATACGATCCGAGCTAGATTGACCCGCTTTTAAATTAGGATTCATTTTACTGGCTCGACTCATCTATATTTACGAGCGAGAAATTTCTATCTAAATCCCTCAATCTTCACTTCCGAGTCAACTCATGAGTCGCGGCTCGTTTGACTACTCTATTTATATCTCCATATGGAGGGTAGGACATAGCAGTTATGCATTTACATGTTAAAGTTTAAATAAATAAAAAATAGTATATGTACACTAAAATAAACAATAAAAAATATTTATATTATAATAACTATTTTAATGATTAATTTTAATATGCATTTGACATTATTATTAAGAATTTAATTTTCATACATTACGAGTGTAAAAGAGTTTTACACATACATTCAATCAGGTGTTACCATAAAAGTAATATTTTCAAATACACTACTTCTAAAGTCATATAAATATATGAATTTAATTGAATGATTTATAAAACTCTTTGTACCGTAAGTACATCAAAATTAAACTATATTATTAAAATAAACATAATATATAACTAATAAATTGGTTTTTTTTAATATAAATATTTTTTAATCAATATTTACGCAATTAAATATTTTTACAAGTATTTATTTTTTTAGGTGTTGTTAGTGGTCCCGCAGGCAGAGGCTGAGGGATGACATTTGTTCGAGTCCCGCGGCTACTGAACTTTTTCCCAATCAGTCCTGCGTGCACGCGTCATTCAAGGACCAGACTTGTCCTGCAGGCACTGGCTGCGAGAATGGTTCAATTGGAATCCCTTAAGCAGTGGCAGCGGGATTGGTGCTTCTCCTTCTCTCGTCCACTGGCTTCGGGATTAATAGATATTAAAAATTATTATATAAATAATTTTTGTTTAGTTTATACTTCTTACAAAACATAATTCTTAGCGGAGATGACTCAACTTGTTAATTACAACATAATGGGCAAAAAACCCATATACACTAAACAAAATGGCGGCAATTATAATTTTTCTGGACACAACAAGTTGATTTAATTATCAATAAAGGACATGTTTCTTGTATTGCTTTGTTAGTTGTTTTCTTTTTTTACTTTCTTGACTCTAATTTTTTATAAAAAAAACTTATTCAAAAATAATTTGTAGTACATTTTCTGAGTTAATCAATAAATATATGATGATCCAGACACCAAAAAAAAAATATATGATGATCCATAACATAAAAAATTATATTTTTTTTGTTACACCTACTCTTTTTTATCTTCATATTATACATGAATCAACTTTCTCAATAACTACATTACACATTATATGTTCATGTAATATTTAAGTCTCAAATTTATATATAATACCAAGATGGATGATATTTACTATTATTTTTGCCAACAATAATACTAAGAAGAACAATAAATTATTTACCAAAACATATATTGAATCTAGAGCAATAGAAAATGAGAATAATATATTACATAAATTATATTTATCAAAATATATATTTCAAAATAATTACACAACTATAAATTAACAAAGGTTTATCAAACATAATTAACAAATGTTTATCAATTAACAATTTTTAAAAATTTATCGAATTGATGAGAATAATATATTACGGCTATAAATTTATAAGTTTTTAAAAATATTGATGTATTTTTATAAATGTATTGGGTTTTGTTCAGTGTATATGGATTTTTTGCCCATTATGATGTAATTAAAAAGTTGAGTCATCTCTGCTAAGAATTATGTTTTGTAAGAAGTATAAACTAAACAAAAATTATTTATATAATAATTTTTAATATCTATTAATCCTGCAGCCAGTGTACGAGAGAAGAAGAAGCACCAATTCCGCGGCCACTACTTGAGGGATTCCAATTGAACCATTCTCGCAGCCAATGCCTGCGGGACAAGTCTGGTCCTCGAATGACGTGTACATGCGGGACTGGTTGGGAAAAAGAGAGCTAATCACTCGTTCAGTGGCCGCAGGACTCGAACAAATATTATCTCTCAGCTTCTGTCTGTAGGACCACTAATAACACCTAAAAAAATAAATACTTGTAAAAATATTTAATTAGATAAATATTAATTAAAAAATATTTATATTAAAATAAAACCCTAATAAATTAGAAGACTTGGTCATCATGTCATTCAATAATAATGACACTCTAAACATTGAAGTTTCTTTTCCCAGTGATGATTGAATGGCTGTAATTCATTCTTCTCCAAATTTTTATACATTAAAATGTTGAGTTTAGGAAATAATAATATAATGTTATATAATGACTTAAATATTAATATTAGTTGGATGAAAAAATTCAAGTGTTACTTATGTTATTTATTTGGTTATGTGTGCAGACCTAATTTTATTTTTGTTGCAGTCCAATATCTGAAAGAGAGTAAAATTTTGATTGCTGCATGGAGAGCAAAATATGTTTCTGTCCATCCTCAACATTTCAAACAAGGCAAGGAAAAAAAGGGAAACTAAATCTTTTTTCTTGTAATAGCTTCTTGGAGAAAACTTGACATCAACATCAATAATCCAAAGGAGAATTAAACTTGGAGCCAAAGCCAAGATCAAGGGTAGTGATTCAATGGATACAAGAGAATCAAATTGGGCTCAGCATGCTAGTTACTTTCTCTGCTGCTGAAGCTAGTGTTCTTGCATCAAAATTGATAGAACCAGCATCTGCAATTTGGAAAAAAATCTTATGACTTATCCCAACTTAGCATTTTCATTATTACAACCGATGCAACCTGCTCCAAGAGCTTTGTATTGCTCATATTTGTGTTGACTTGCTTCATGTTTTTTAGAGGCAACACCCTTATGTTAAAAGGAGATTCAGCCAAAAAGAATAGAAAGGAAAGAGAGAGAGAGATAGAAAGAGAGAGAGAGCGCAAAAACCAGATTCATTCACATTGCTATTGCAGAGTTATCTCCTTCATTATGCTTTATGAATATTTTTGTTTTTCTTAATATATCATCTATTGTTTCTATGAGGTAAAAGGCAATACTTGTAAGGCATTTGTAAAAGTCAAAGAAAGAAATGACAAAAGAGATAGATTAGTGAAAAGCCATGAATATTTTAACAGAAATCTTGAATGTATTTTTTTGTTTTGTGAATTGAACCTGAGGGTTTCCCTTTCCCAAGTTGGGTGAACACTTTGAAGCTAAGTTCTAGTAAAGAGAGCTTAGAGATAATTCTTTAGATAGAGTGCATGTATTTCTAGAGGAATTGGTGTATGTAATCAATTCATTGATAGTGAAAATCCACCATATGGTGCTGTGGGATTGGATGTAGATCACAGAGGAGTGTCCAAACCAGTATAAATCTCTGTGCATCCTTTATTGCTTTATGTTTTGTTTATTTTGTTTTAACTATCCGTATTATATGAGACAAAATGGAATAATCTTCTGTTTCTGCACTTAAACCAGATCGAATAGAATAACTTATTGGCTTCAAATCTGTTTGACTCTAACAAAGTTGTAAAGTTATAATAGCAAAAAAAAGAGGTCCTAGATTCAATTCCTTCTCTAGGCATTTCATAACCTTCATAAAATAATTAGAGAAAGTCTAGCGGACCTTCGACAATATAGCCAATTAGAAACCCATACACGCAAACTAAAACCCTAATCCTCTTTCTTCTTTTCTTCCTCCTTCCGCCGACACTGCCGCCATGCAAACCAAAACCCTAATCATCTTTCTTTTTTTCTTCCTCCCTCCATCGATGCCTCTACTGTGCTACCACCGCCTAGTCACCGCGTCTTCTTCTTCTTCACATCGCGCCACCATTGCCACTCCTAGTGCCGCCCTTGCCGCTGCGATGAGGCGATTTAGGTGTCGCAGGTCTCTGTCTTCGCATCACCGTCGCAAAATATGTCCACCTTTCTCTTCGCCTCCCTCAGCATCACCACTCTTCTGTCTAGTATCACCGCATCATTGTCTTCCCTGCCCAGCGCCGACAAAAACTATTGTCATCACTGTGCCCTCTTCTCCACTTCTTCTTCGTCGTGTTTCTGTCTTCTTCTTCTTCTTCTTCTTCTTCTTCTTCGTCGGTTTCTGTCCGATGGTGGTGGTTGTGAGGTTAGGGTTAGGATAATCTTCTTCTTCTTGGGTTTCTGTCCGATGGTGGTGGTTGTGAGGTTAGGGTTAGGATAATGGTGGTGGTAAGGTTAGGGTTAGGCAGTGATAGTGGTTGTGAGGTGGGATGATAATTGTATTCTGTTTTGGATGATAATTTAAATTTGTTTCGGATGATAATTGTGTTGGTGAGGGTTTAGGGTTATGGATGATAATTGTAATCTATTTCGGATGATAACTTATATTTGTTTCAGATGATAACATTTTTTAATTTCGGATGAATGATAACTCTGATTAGTTTTGGATGATAACTTCTAATTGAACTTATTGGCTCCCTAATTGCTCCCTATCGCAACGTTCACGCACGAGACACAGTTTTGAGGTGTTGCTTCTTGCTGACAACAAAAAAACCTTGAACTCTTCTTCTTTTCACTATTTTTTAATAGTGTTTCTTTCCTTTTTTTGTTTTGTTTTTTTATTTTTTTTCTTCCGATTTCTCACTTTTTTCCATCTCTCTCATCTGCTATCCCTTTTTCTTGGTGTCCTGATTCTCTTCTTTCTTTTTTTCTTTGCCTTCCCTTTGTACTAATTTAGCATCATTATTTATAGAAAGAGCGGTGCTCAATAAGCGCAAATTAAAGTAGAAAAATCAACATTTGACACATGGTTTGGCAGAAATTTTCAATAGCAGTCTGTGTATAGCCTAGTTGTTCGACATCCTCATGCTGTTAACTTTTTTAAAGTAAGATCTATATTCATATTTTAAAATTTGTATGCTGTTAATATCTTTAAAGCGGAGATCCAGTCTCCACCTTAAATTTGTCTCAGCCTTTTTTTTTATTTTTTATATTTTTTGTTTTTGTTTTTTATTTTTTGTGAAATATTGATATAAAAAATAATTTTTACAGATTTTATTATTTTTATGCTTTTATTATTATTATTATTATTAAATTTAAGTATCAATAGTTCCTATTATTAGTTTTTTCAAATAATTATCATTTCCTAAGGATGAGTCATTTTTATACAAGCATAGAATTATATTATTTAATCTAATATCCACCAGATTTTCTCCGAAACTAATTAAGTCAAGTTATCCAGCATTTTTAATTTATAATATTAACTTAGCATCTTTAGTCAACAGTTCAATACGTTATTCATCAATGGTATTGCATTTGTCACAAAAAATAAAAGAAGTATTGCATCATATTTCTATCCCATCAGTGTTAACTATTAATAGCTAGTTGGTTACCAAAAGTAACATATAAATTATGATTAGTCAGATTCAGAAAATTAATTTTGCGAGGACCGAAAATACAATTAAAAATAGTGGTGGATCCAAATACCTTGTAAATAAGGATAAAAGAAATAAAAATTAAAAAACTTAAATATTTTTTTATATATTTAGCAATATTAATTTGTTTGGTAACTTTTAAGATGACTAAATTTTCACATGAAAGCAAGAATGAAGATAGATTATTATATAAATGTTTAAATTATCTTAAAATTTTAATAAAAAATAAAATAATAAATTCTTCGTATGATAATTAATATAAAATAGTTTTTACTCTATTCATAATTCTCACACCTCATTAGAATGTACCTAATTTTTTTTATTAATTTTAATAAAAAAATGAAGTACCAAAAAAATTGAAAATATTACTAAAAATAATAATTTTATATTTTAATATCATTTATAATTAAAAATAATTTTTATAAATACATCCATTTCAATTCTTTATTATTATAAAGAATATAACATAAATAGTATATATTAATTTTTTTTAATATTTTTTATATATGTACTTAAAATAAATTAGTAAATACAACATGTAACATATTTTATATGAATAAATTATTTATTTAATATGTCTTGAAAAATTAAAGTATTTCTTATATTATAATATATGTAAGGTTTAATTTATTATAATATATGCATGTAAGGCTTAAAGTAAAGATCAAGTAAAAAGGAGAGTGTTAGTGTGGAAAAAAAAATTAATAAAAAGGAAGGGAATTGGAGTCGAACACAGTTAATTTGTGTAGAGTTACAACAAGATAGCCATCAACCTAGCTCCTCCCTAAATCCACCCCTGTGCTTGGCTTTGATGCGATTTATTTTAAAATACAAAATACATATTAAAAGATCAAAATGTCTCAAACCACATTAAAAAAGTCATAAAAAAAAACCACATTGCAAAACACATGTATTTGTATAGCTTATATATTCACTATTTTTTAATACATAAAATTCTTGTTTAATTTGTCAACATTAGTAAAAATAAATTATTGGTCGAAGTTTACAATTCAAAGTTTAAAATATAGATATTAGTATTTACAATTCAAAGTTTAAAATATAGAATTTCAAAACTAAGAGAAAGAAAAATTAATTAATGTTGGTCGAAAAATGTTAATTATTCTTTATTAAAATACATATTTTTTCCCCTTCTTATGTTATTTTCTACTTAGATTTTGAAAGCTATAACACTCACTGCAATACATATATATAGATGATAAGACATCAAGTGTGTTATATTTAATTATTTATATTATTTAGCTTGGACATGCAACAACTAACACATTAATTAAAACTCTTCATGAAGGAGATAGAGTTTATTATTCATGATCACACATTACTATATAAAGACTAATAGGGAAAGCTAATAAGCTTCTTCGATCATCACCCGAGCGATCCATGAGTAGTAGTGATGAAAGCTAAGCCAATTATTATTATTTTTGTCATAGACGTGCGTTGATACATGATCATGGGCACCCGCGAGTGTACACTGAACATGGTGGCGACGGTGGAGTGAGGCACTTTGAGTAAGGCATATTAGGTGGACATTTAACAGCAGGTTTGTTAGGGTCGTTAGTTGGGCCTGTAACTGATTTCTCTCCTGCATGTATTAAATCACAGCCATAAATATAACATGTGTTTAAAGTGGTGACTGGTAACAATTATAAAGAGTCGCAACTATATAGAAATTTTAGTCAACAAAAGTTCTGTCATTAAAGAAAAAAAGGTCGCTGATAAAATGGTAAAATATAATAGTGACATACCTTGGACTACTAGTAGTTCACGAGCTGCTACAGTTGAAGAAGGGAGGAAGGCCATGGTGGAAGCCAAAAGTAAGAATGCAATAAAAACGGCATTCATGATTATAATGGAAATTAAAGCTACTATGGTGTATATTTTATTTTCTTTCCTTGTGCATGGTTTATGAATCTTATGCTGTTGTGTATTTATAATGCCCGAAAGCCTTGTATGGAGGGAAGGGAAGGGATCCAGTTATGCATGTACACGTGTTAAAGTCTAAATAAACATAATAACTAAATTAGAAGACTTGGTCAATGACATGATGATTCATTAATAATGACATTTTAAATATGTATAAAATCATTAATTTTTTTTTTTGGTGACTATATAAAATCATTAATTAAGAATTATAAACTATGTTATTTGAATAATTTTTCTCTTCTTTTGTCTTTTCTCAGCTTCTTGTGGAATTTCAGCATCTTACCGAGAAGTAGAACAAGTAAATTTCTAAATAAATTTAGACACCTATGTTACTATTGCCTGTTAACACTCAAAACTAATCAAATTTTTTTTTTTATTCCACTCAATAATCTAAAGCTGAAACAATAAAATAATTTTATGTGAACAAGTGGTTTTGGCCAATCAAGTGCAATTAAGTGATTTATTTTTATGCTAAATAAAAGACTATTTCGATGTTAAATATAACTTTATTTAGGTGCAATTTTTTATGCTAATTCACACCAAAATAATATTCTATTTAGCATAAAAATAAATCCCTTGATTGCACTTCGTCAAAACAACTTGTTTAAATAGCAATGCTTTTCCATCATTTTATACTATACAAAATGATAATTCCTTAATTATTCTGATGAACCACACTATATACGAAATGAAATGATGAGTTATTTTTATACAAGCATAAAGAATAATATGATTTAATTAATTTAATTTCCACCAATTAATTTTGTCCATAACTAATTAAGTCACACTACTCAAACAGGATAGATAATACAACACGACACTATATTAAAGATTTTTCTTTTTTGAATCTTATTGTGTTTGTATCTTGTGGAAATTGAAGGTATGATATATGTTAAGACAAACTGGTCAAATTTGATGACAAAATAGCTGAATTATCAAAGCATAGACTTGTATATAGTATATAGAAGACTTGTCAAAGTACAGCGACATTTATATTAAGAAGTAAATATATATTATTGATAATGAATATATGGTAATTTTAGATTTTTAGTGATTCAGAATAATTATTGAAATGCAATTGGGGATACAGTCTAGCACTAATTTTCCACTACAGTTATTTATTTTAACTGATCATTGTTTAAGAAATCTAGTAGCAGAATGAAATTAAAGGCCATATATATGTGGTTTTATTTCAGAAGCACCGTACCATTACAAACTCGACCAGAAAAAGTACATAATTAATTAAGGCTAAAATAATAGTTAATTATAAGGAGGTGGCGAGCAAAGTCGGGTGTAATAATTGCATGTTTTATGGTATTTTGGAATTTCAGTGATTGGATGAGAGGTAATAGGATGAGGAGGTGGAGTAGGTGCTTTTCTTCTTTCAACATATGGATTATTTCCAATATAATGTGATGATCTTGTTGTATATGGTCGTCCTCTTCTATTATTGCCAAAATCAGGTCCTGCTCCTCTGTATGATTCTCTCTCATATCCTTTTGCATATATACATAAAATAATAGTTAATTTCTATGTTAATTTGTAATATATGTATCTATTTTTATGTTATTATATAATGTATTAATGTATTTTGTGAATTTTTCTATATTAATATTTACATTTTTTGTATTATAAATAGGATGTATAGAGAGGTGTACAATGATATATATACGATATTAACCTATAAATAATTATGACATCCATATTCTAAATTGCTTTTTAACAATTTTTTGTTTCCCACGTATATATTAGCTAGGTTTTAATAAAAACAATTTAATAAATTGAATTTAGATTTTTTAGAATATTAAGTATCTGATTAGGCAATTCGAAATGAAGAGAAATTCTAAAGTACTTTGGAGAATAAATCATAATAAAGACACCAAAAATGAATAAATTATTTATAGAACCCACCATATATATATATATATATATATCATAATAATTTCTGGGTTAAATTTCAACTTTATGATTTATGGCCAAAACTAAACCAAAGGATTAGCAAGAACTTAAAGGGTCTATTCTTAAATATTTTCCGTCCTTAGAAAAAGGCGCCACTACAAATGCAAATTTCTAGCTAGCAACAATTGTTGTCACAGCCATAAATATATAAGATGTGTTTAAAGTGGTGACAATTCTAAAAAGTTGTAACATATAGAGATATTTTAGTCAACAAAAATTATTTCATTAAAAAAAATCGGTGATAAAAATGTAAATTATATTATTGATATCTTGGACTTCTAATAGTTCATGAGCTGCTAAAAAAATCGCGACTAAAAATGTAAGTTTTAGCTAACAATTCAAAAATAGCTCATATTAAATCATGATTCGAGATAGACTCACCCAAAAAGTATAATATTCACCGTCTAATTAACCTAATAATAATTATATCTTGAACTTCTTATTAAACCTCAAAAGAAATAATTTAGCATAAAATAAGTAAAATAATTAATATTGGTATACACATAAAACACATCCTAATTAATCAGTCCCTCAAATGGAAAAGATTTATGTATTTTAATGTATTTATGTGTACACCTAGCAAAACCGTAAATAAAAATAAAAAGTCTATCCTAAAAAATTGACGCAATCCAATAAATATAATGAAAAATTTATATTGTATAAGAAAATATGTTAAGGATATACTCTTTATATCATTTTAAGTTTATTAATTTTTGTATACAAATTTAAAGCGTGAGTTTTGCATAAATGATTGGCGTGGGAAAGAGATAATAATTAGATGAGAGTTCTTACGCTTGGCTACTACTCGAGCTGCAATTGTTGAGGAGGGAAGGAAGATTAGGGAAACCAAAAGCAACAATATTGCAATAAAAATAATTGCCTTCATCTTATGCTATGATTTGTGATTATTATTATTATTAGGAAATATCTATTTAATTCGTTAGTGAAGATGTATGAGAGTACTGAGTACAGACACACTTCAATTCTCCTTATTCATGGATAACATGCATGATGGTGTATTTATAGTGTCACAAGATTGAAGGGTTATTCGAGTAGATAATGTCTTGCAATAATCTTGCTGTTAGTACGTAGCCACATGCGTCCTTCTCTATTATTTCTTTTTCACAAATTAAACTAAATGAGAATTTTGATAACCCTTCTTACACTCTATAGACTATAGAGTATATATACGTACCAACTTACTTTCATGGTCAAGTCGTCACAAGCAACGCTATGTTATCCACTCATCAACCCAAATTACTCTGTAAGCAGTTGAATTGGTCACTCACAAATCTTTATTCGAACAAATGCATTTTTAATAGAATTAAATTAGTAAACTACTCATTTAAATTTAACTTAAAAACATAAAGAAAGTTAATATACTAAGCATATTATATATTTTTAAGAAATTAAAATTAAGAATTTTATCATTTTTATAAAAATATATTAGATATTAATTTATTTAATATTAAAAAAATAAACCTAATTTATAAAAAGGCTATAATAATAATTTATCAAGAATGAAAAAAATTTAATAAGCACACATTTGATATTTCACTCAAATAACAAATATAACAGACGCACACATTTTTGCTTATGCATTTTTGCTTTTGGCTTCTGTAGTCTTCCTTTTCTCCTCATCAACGCAAAAAATATCCCTTCTGTAGTCTTCCTTTTCTCCTCATAAACGCAAAAAATGTTCAATTTTCCTTTTAATTACATGCATAGAAATTTAATTTATAATCCTAAAGCAAGTTGAAGTAAGAGTTATATTTCTAAGGGCAATTTACTATACTACACTATATGAAAATTTATATTACTAAATTATACTGAAATCAGATAAATGATCATATTGCTCCGTTCTATATTTCTATGGAATCTGTGGCACCCTGAAGGGAATTTACCAATCCGTGGCAGGATGCCACGGATTCTGCTATTGTAGCCTGAAATTGCACTGGATCCGTGGCACTCTGCCACGGATTCAGTTTGATGTTTTGAACAAGGCAGAATCCGTGGCAGGGTGCCACGTATTCAAGTTGGCGGATCCCAGCACTATAAATAGGAGGCTTAGGGAGGGTTCATTTGGTTTAGTTGTGTGAGTGATGGCTGAGGAAGATAGTTTTCTTGCTCTGGTTCACCATAATTGTGAGATTAAACACAGTTCACGAGAGAGAGTTAAGTTCACAAGTAAAAATCCAACCAATGTGTTCATCACGCCGAGAACGCGTTTGTCGGATCTTCCGCGTAGCATCCAACGGAAGATCTGTTCTAACGGCAGGAAGCGTATTGGAATGATATACTATCGCATTCCCATTTCTGTTGTGGCTCAGGGGGTGATGTATGGCAGTTTTGCCATCCAAGCTAATGAGGATCTGCAGGTTTTGTTTCACTGTAGGAGCCAGTTCCCCGGGGTGCGAACCACCGAGCTGTTTGCGAAAATGCTTGCTCCACTTGCGAGTTCAGGGGGTTCTGCACCGGGTCAACATTCTGCCAATGTTGCTGGGCCATCCCGCCGTGCGATCCAGGCCGAACCAGAGGCGCAACTCATCGCGTCCCCGACGTTCGGAATATATAATGAGGCAGAAGCAGGTGACCTTGTGGCTGATTTCGAGGATACCGGTACAGGGGCGCCGCAAGCTTTGTGCGCTCCGCCTGTTCAGAGAGTGCCAGATCCTGGTGTGGTGGAGGCATTGCGGGTTGATGACTCTGATGACGAACCACCATTCATAGAGGGTGACAGTGACGACAACAGCGGCCCTGTTCCGAATTAACCGAGTGGTGCATCTAGTTCAGGGACGCACCAATATCCTCCTCACTTGTCGACCCTAAACTTGGATGTACTATCGGGTCTTGGGCGAGTACAGGGCGAGCCAAGCAGCGGCACTCAGGGCTCTCAAGGGTCCAACAACCAAGCTGAATTTCAGATTGGACAGATATTCGTGGACAAGGAAGTTGCGGTCCTTGCCGTGAAGAACTACAGCATCCGTCGTGGGGTCGAGTATAGGGTGATGGAGTCAAATCATGCTAAGTACCTCGGACGGTGCAAGCAATTCGGGCAGGGGTGTAATTGGCTCATTCGATTGACACTCCGGAAGCGGAAGGGTGTGTGGGAAGTGCGGATGTACAACGGACCGCACACTTGTTTGGCCAGCCAGATTTCCAGCAATCACAGAGAGCTGGATTACCATGTCATATGCGATTTCATATTGCCATTGATCAGGGCAGATGCTGTTGTGTCCATCAAGATGATTCGAACCGCCACCGAGTCCAATTACGGCTTTCTTCCAAGTTGCAGGAAGACTTGGAAGGCAAAACAGAAAGCAATCGTACAGATATATGGGGATTGGGATGAGTCATATGCAGAGATACCTCGATGGATTCTCGGGGTCCAGCTCACCATGCCGAGAAGTGTGGCAATTTTGAAGACTTGTCATGTAAGGGAGGGGGATGGCAACGAAGCGTACTTTTACCGTCTATTCTAGACATTCCCTCCGTGTGTGGAAGCGTTCAAGCATTGCAAGCCTCTGATCAGTATTGACGGCACCCATCTGTATGGGAAGTATGGGGGCCATCTCTTGTTGGCAATTGCTCAGGATGGGAACTCGAACATACTCCCCCTTGCGTTTGCTCTGGTTGAGGGAGAGAACACCGAGTCGTGGAAGTTTTTTCTGACTCATCTCTAGACACATGTGACACCGCAGCCGGGTATACTGGTTTTGAGCGACAGGCACACCGGGATCAAGGCTGCTTTCGAAGATCCTGCTTGTGGGTGGCTACCTCCTACAGCCTACCGTGCTTTCTGTGCACGGCATGTAGCTGCGAACTTTGCTTTGAAGTTCAAGTCGGTCGCGGCCAAGCAGCTCCTCATGAATGCCGCCTATGCGAAGAGCGAAGTTGATTTTGATTACTGGCATGGCTTGTTGGTGGCTGAGGACAGGAGGATGGGTGTGTGGACCAGTAAGATGGAGAAGGAGCATTGGACTCAGTACATGGATGGTGGTCGGAGGTTTGGTCACATGACGACCAACATTTCCGAGTGCATTAACTCTGTTCTTAAGGGTACTCGGAACCTCCCCGTGACGGCTTTGGTGAAGTCCACGTACCTCCGACTTGCTGAGCTTTGGGTTAGAAGAGGAAAAGATGTAGAGGCACAGCTTGGAGCAGGGCACCAGTTCAGTCAGACGTTGCTGGGCGCCATGGAGAAGAACATCAAGGATTCTAGGTGCTTTGTCATGGCTCAGTTTGATCGTCACAGCTCTGAGTTTGAGGTCACACAGATCAACCCTACGGGAGGCTTTTCACTAGGCAACTACCGTGTCTCGCTGATCAACATGACATGTGACTGTGGATATTTCCAGGCACTACATTATCCGTGCATGCACGCTGCTGCTTGTTGTGCCCACTCTCGATTGGATTGGGGTGCCTACGTGCATGACGTGTATCGCATGTCAGAGGTCTTCGACGTGTACCGACTGCACTTTGCACCACCCATACCGGAGGGGTACTGGCCTCCCTATGGCGGCGCCATAGTCATTCCTGATCCGAACATGAGGAGAACAAGGGCGGGTTGGCCACGAACTACTCGGATCATGACTGCAATGGATGACGCCGACCCAAACCGACCTCGATGCTGCGGTCTGTGCAGGGAGACGGGCCACACCTGGAAGACTTGTCCTCAGAGATGTTCCACGGCTGGTGATGTTGTTTAGAGTTTAGGGTTAGTTAGCTGTTTAATTTTATGCTTTCTCCTTTTCATGTTCAGTAGGTTTAGGGTGTGTTTCTATTTCTGTCGTGCGTGAAATGGATTATGTATGAAATCATTTGAATTCTTATATGTATCCATTTATGCCGTTGTTGTTTTTATGCTATTATCTCATTGTCACAAACTCATCTAAAAAACAACAAAACATGATTCGCTCGCAACAGAGTCACATTTTAAATGAATATTAATCACGCTTTGTATTCATTCACAAACAACAACTTCAAATTATCTGGTTACTAACAAAATCATAATTTGTCATCATACATCATAAAAGTACAATCTAGTTACATTTTGACGGTAAATAAAAGGAAGAGTGTAAATATTGACCTCGTACATACAAACTATTTTCATAATACCGTAGTGACCATTTCTCGGATGCCTACTATGGAGCTTGTATTGGACCGATGGACTGGGGTGGTCATATCTCAGCCCTGGCCTTTTCATGGAGAATGCGGCAACGTACTTTAAATCATCGGATGTTCAGGAGGACTATCATTTTTTAAAATATCGCCGCCAAGTCTCCTTTCTTAATTGCCTAATCCATCCATTTCCAAAGGGATCAATCTGTGCATGCTCGCGGAACCACCTCCAAACAACTCGTATATTTCACTCGAATCACATGACGCAATCCTACCTCTACCATCTCACCTTCACCCCTTTCCTTGAGCTCACAACCCTCCCTAAGCCTCCTATTTATAATGCTAGGATCCGCCAACTTAAATCCGTGGCAGGGTGCCACGGATTCTGCCTTGTTCAAAACATATGGATTATTTCCAATATAATGTGATGATCTTGTTGTATATGGTTGTCCTCTTCTATTATTGCCAAAACCAGGTCCTGCTCCTCTGTATGATTCTCTCTCATACCCTTCTGCATATATACATAAAATAATAGTTAATTTCTATGTTAATTTGTAATATATGTATCTGTTTTTATGTCACTACAAGAAAAAATATCATTTGTATCAAAAATAAATGTTACAAAAAATATGAATTTTGTTGCGAAAACGATTTTGTAACAAAATTAAGTTGTTACATGAGTTGTTGCGGTAGGTCCCATTACAAAAAGATTTTGACATTTTGTAGCAAAAAATGACATTGTTACAATTCAAAGTAATATTTTGTAACAATTTTTTGTGATACAAAAAATTAAATTCGTTACAAATTTAGTAACAATTTTGTTGCATGAAAATTTTTTTTGTAAAAACTTAATTTTTTGTGTCTTAAAAATTTATTACAAAATACATCTTTATTTTGTATCATTTTCTTTTTCTAGTTACAAAAGTAGAAAATATATTTTACAGCTATTTTTTTTAATACAAAATTTATATCATTTTTAATGAATTGATATGCCCATTAATTTACTAAACTAATAAACATTTGTGTAATCAATAATAAATTAGATAATTCAAACATCTTACACTAATATTATTGTGAACCAAAATAGAGTTCTACAAGTTCTCAAGTTCTACATAGTTTTACAAATTAAAATGTTGAGAAGTCTTCTAGCTAGCTTTCTTTGATCATCAATTTTCCACCTCATGTAAATATTGAAAATCAAAACAAAATTAGAAATAACAAAACATACTCAAAATCCAATTTCTCCCACACTTACACAATTAAATCTATATTAATTCAAGCAATCATTTCAAAACAATTTCAAATAAGTCATGTTAGCGCACATTATTGTAAAATTAACAAGTTAATAATTTTACTTTAATTAACCAATTAAAATAAAAAATCTAAATTTTAAAGGCACTGACCTCAAATCCAAACAAAAAATAAGCATGTTAAAGCTTGGATTTCCAAGTCCTAATTATCTCAAAGTTGTACTTCAATTCTCCAACAATCACCTTAAAAAATAAGTCAAAATTAACTACTTTCATTGCAAGATAGAATATGAAAACACTTAGTAAAAAATTGGAGCTAGAAATTGAAGCATCTCCTTTTATAATGCAATTACAAGAAGATACTAGCTAGCAGGGGATATGGTATATTAATAATCTGCAATGTGAACTAGTTAAGCATAGAAAATATATTATTTCAAACACTAAGAATATAACCAAAAGGAGGAAATACTAGGACGATGCTAATAAGGAGAAAACTAACTAAATGAGACTAAATGACTAATCATATGGTTACTAATAATATTTGATGCACTTCCACCAATTAACAACAGAGACAACATCAATTTCGTAAACAAGCCACTAACTTATACAAGAGCTTATACTTATGTAAATGATAAAAACAAATTTTAACATCCCAACAACTTATAAAATGAAGAATAATGAAGTTATTAGGCCTTAGGTTGTATATATGCTTTCACCGTGGAAACTTATTGAACAAAATTAAAAGATGAAAACGAATACAAATTTCAAATGGTTAAGTAATAGTAGACAATGTCAACCTCTAAATTTGATTATCTCATCTAGTGAAGTCAGAGTAAACTAAGTGTTCAACCACTAATATCAACATTAAATGCTGCATAGAATATCTAATATACTAAACTTTTACACCATGTCAACTAGGAGCAAGCTTAACTCAGCTAATAAAAATTGCAAACTGCAAAATCATAATGAAGCAAAGATGGATATGAAACCAACAAATTAACCAAAAATAAATAAAGAATGACAAGAAAAATAGAGGAAACAAGAGGGTTTATACCATTGCACAATAGATCCAGAGGAGCAAAGTAGATACGAAGCAATGGTGGCAAAGTAGAGTAGAGCAAACAAAGTACAAGATTAGAGCAAACCTGAAAGAGGAGACACAGAGCGATGACAGAAAGAACGCGGTGTGATGGTGGAGAAGACATGAGGCGGCGTATAGAACACACAGAGAAAGAGCAGTGCTGCGTTTCCTCTTGTTCAATTTGTTGCCTCCCTTCTCCAATTAGTTCCTTCCTTCTAACCCTAGTTCAGTATCCTTCCAATTTCTTTTTAATTTCAAAGTTCCCTCATTCTAGTTCATCTGTTTCCCCCTTATCTTCTTTCTTTAATTTTTCTTTCCTCCGCATCACACTTCAATTTTTTCTCTATTTTATTTTAAATTTTTATAATTTTAATTTGCTATTGCTTTTATGTTTTTCTGAGTTAATTTGTTTTGTTATGTGTTATTTAGAAATGTTAAATATAAAAAATGAGTGAAAACCAAAAAATATAGAAAAATGAATACTAAATAAATCTTTTATTATTTATCTTTATCTTATTTTATTATTTATGGTAATACTAGATGTACCATTGTACACACTATTTGGTAATACGGAAAAATATAAACATCAGCACAAAAACATAGAAATTTTTCTGTGCTGATGTTTATATTTTTCCGTGTTGCCAAATGGTGTGTATAGGTGTGTACAATGTTACATATAGATTTATTCTATTATTTAAATTTATATAAGTAATGTTGCATGTAAGTCTTTTGTTAACTAAATCCAACCAAGTTAGCTCAATCTCAATAAAAATTATTTTTATTATTAAAGATGTATAACTTGATTAAATTTGGTTAGAAAAAAAACTTGTACATATAACATTTTTAATTAATATATGTGTGCGTGATATATTATATACAACTTAGTTGGACATGGTAATAAAAAATAACTTATACATGTAGCATTGCTCCATCAATGTGTGTGAATAAGTTTAATTTTGATGCATAAATATTATAAAATATTTTACATAATCATCCAAAATACATTTATTCTTTTGAACAATCATTCACGTTATATAGTCCAAATGAATTTGTAAATATCTTTTTTATACCAATACCAAAAAATATTTACATTTAAAAAAAATATTTTTTATTAAAAAAAATTCTTGAATTTTGTGACAAACTAATAAATTGTTACAAAAAATATTGAATTTGGTGACAAATTAATATTTTGTTACAAAACATTTTGAACTTTTGAAACAAATCGATATTTTGCTACAAAATATTTAGAATTTTTGCATCAACTTGATCTTTTGTTAAAAAACATTAAAAACTTTTGCAACAAAAGGACTTTTTGTTACAAAAATAAACACAATTTGTAAAAAAAAAAATTGTTGTTACAAAAAATTGAAAGCTTTTGTAATAAATTAATGTTTTGTTACAAAAGATTCTCATTTTGCAACGATATTTGACTCTTATTACAAAAGCATAAGAATTTGTAACAATTTTAAAATTTGATACAAAAATTTTGTTACAAATATTTCATTCTCTTGTAGTGATGTTATTATATAATGTATTTATGTGTTTTGTGAATTTTTCTATATTAATATTTACATTTTCTGTATTATAAATAGGATGCATAGAGAGGTGTATAAATAATTATGACATCCATATTCTAAATTGCTTTTTAACAATTTTTTGTTTCCCACGTATATATTAGCTAGGTTTTAATATAAACAATTTAATTAATTGAATTTAGACTTTTTAGAATATTAAGTATCTGATTAGGCAATTCGAAATGAAGAGAAATTCTAAAGTACTTGGAGAATAAATCATAATAAAGACACCAAAAATGAATAAATTATTTATAGAACCCACCACATATATATATATATATATATATATATATATATATATATT
>JASCZI010000003.1:377849-397378 GCA_036250425.1 Stylosanthes scabra
TCGTTGGAGTGGGCAAAATGGATTTAGCAGCCAAATCACCGGAGAGGAGGCGAAATGGAGCTACAAAAGCGTGCAAGTAAGTATTATATATGGTTTTATTTCACAATTGCAATAACACTATTTCAAACATAAAGCTAACATCCGTACACATGCAACCTCTCTTTCACAAAAAACGTACATAACTACATATATAGAAATTGAAATCAATATCCACTGAGATCGATTATATTACTGGCTAGTAAGACAAATACATACTCAGTGGTACGCGTGCATATACACAGTACTCCATAATATATAGGGCATAAGGAGTTTATGCATTTGGGTATTTATATAGGTCACACAAATTTAAACGAAACAGCTAATATGAATTAGATTATCTCAATTATTAATTATTAAGGTTTAAATGCTTAATTAATTATCGGGTGCGAGCAATGACAAGGCCAAAAGCTAGCTCATGAGATGAGGATTGCTTCACACTTATATTAACTCAATAGTCTAATTGATGAGTGGCCCAATAACATGAGATTGGATAGATTCTAATACTATATTAGAATTGAAATTATGTGAATTTAACTCAATCCCAAAAGCTAACTCATGAAATGAGGATTGCCTCACACTTATATTCACTCAATGATCCATATCCTTCATAGATATGAAACTGGTAATATATTAGGAGGTGCGCTTTGCCAATTATATGGATGTGAATAATGATAGCCAACAGGACTAGGAGGTGTATCACTTCGAACAGGTAATGGTCTTGCATCGGGTCCTCTTTCAACATTTGAATTTTCCACAGTATAAGGTACTCCTTTTGTGAATGCTCCACTTGGATTCTTGCCAAGACCAGCTCTACTTGCTCCTCTCTCATCACCTCCTGCATATAATAATAATAATAATAATAATAATAATAATAATAATAATAATAATAAAAAAGCTTCATATTCTAAATTAGTTTTTAACCGTTTTATTTCGGACATATCCGCTATCTATTCCTTGATTTATCATTATCGTATCTGTGCGTGTATTGCACTTACGTATTTATTGATACACGTTTTTATTTATTTATAAATATGTACAAAATTAATATATTAAATTAGTTGAGAAACAATTAGTCTATATATAATTAAAATAACAATTTTTTATGACTTGTATATATAATCAAGGGCATTTTACGAGAACAAGTAAGACACTAACCATTTTCATATTACCATTATATATAATATAGATATTAAGTTTAGAAAACTATATATTCTTATAAAAAAGAAGTAATTACAAGGTTTGCAAAACTTGTGTCAAAGTATAATTAAGTAAAAGAACTAGGTAGAAAAAATCAATATTCTATGTAAAACTGAGAAATTAAATTAAATATGTAAAATATAAAATCATAATAATAAAATTTAAATTATAAAATTATTCAATTTAATAAAAATTTTATAAAATCAGCTTACTCATTTAAAAGTGTGATGTCAAATATTTTAATAGTTAATATATAAATCAAGAATTTAGCTACTATTATTAAGCACAAACTACCGGGAAAAAAATAATCTCCATCTTATATCATGACACTTAACATATAGTAAACGTCAAAAAAATTTTAATTTAATAATAATAATAATAATAATAATATAATCTCTTATAACATTTTATAAATGATTAGAAAGGAGATAATAAGGATCAGAGTTCTTACTCTCCGCCACTACTCGAGCTGCAAGTGTTGTGGAGGGGTGAAAGATTATGGAAGCCAAAAGCAAGAATATTGCAACAAAAATTGATGTCAAATGTGACATGGTTATTGAGAAATAATTATTTGTCAGTGAAGATGAGAATACACTTGGATTTTTCTTATGCATGGCAATATCATCATGTATTTATAGTCTCACAAGATTGAAGGGTTATTCAAGAAGGTAATATCCCATTATAACTTGCATATTAATTAGTAGCCAGATGCGTCGAACTCGTTCTGACTAACCGGACACCACCAATCACCAATGACAATTTTGATCAACTTTCGTGGTCAACTGGTCAAGCCGTTGCTACCGCATTATGTTAGTTACTCATCAACCCAACTTGCTCCGGGTACGCTGAATGGGTCATTTCACATTTTGTTTAAGAGTAAATCTAATGATATCATTGTACATATCTATATATATTATTTAACAACACGAAAAAATATAAAATATTATTATAGATGTGCTAAATGATGTTAAATGTGTTAATATTTAATTTTTTTATATTGCGAAATGATGTGTACAAATGTATATAATGGTACATCTAATATATGGTATTTTTTATTCGAACAAAAATTAGTTTTTAACTGCAATAAAACTTTATCCTATTAGCTGAAATCAGTTATATAAGATCAAACAATTTCATCGACCTGTATCCAGAGACGAATCCAGAACATTGACTCTGCAGGGCCGAAAGTAAATTGAAAGTGAGCCGAGCTGAGTCGAGCGAAACCAAAAATAAAACTCGACTCATGATTTAGCTCAGCTCATTAATAATTTTATATAAATAAATTATAATTTATAATAAAAATGTTTATCCTCCATTAGTTTTTATAAAATAAACAAGATATTAAATTTAGATATAAAAAACTAATATATTATAATATATTTAACAAACATGTATTTTATAATATGTGTTTAAAATGATAATATCTATCGTAAGTTAAAAATATAAAATACATATGTATATTCATATAAATAAATATAATATATATAATTGAGTCCGCTCATGAGCCAATGTCCCCAATAAGCTAAGTTTATCCAAGTTCAAGCTTGATTTACTCAATATATGATGTTAAATTTAGGTTTAAGCTCGTCACTTTATAAATTTAAAAGCCTCATTTATCGAGTTATTATCAAGTCAAAATCAAGTTAGCTCATGAGTTGTCTTGACTCATTTTCAATCTTAGTCAAAATTCAAAAGTATACAAATATAAAATAATATTTACTAATAAGTAAATATATATCACAAAATTAATTGATAATATAATCTATATCAAAAATTTATAGAGCACTTTATAAGAATTTGATAATTTTACCTAAAATTTATTTTTGAATATTATTAATTATCATTTAATTGTTAAAAATAGCTAATACTTAGACTATATTATGCTAGAGGTTAAATATATTTAACCATTTAGTTACTAAGCATAGAATTGTTTTAAAAATATAAATAAATTATATAATACATAATATATATATATATCGTCCGTCCCTGCCTGTATCAATTTTTATTTTTTAACAAAGAGTGAAAATTAAGTTAATAAATTAGTTTCTCTTATTGTTTAGATTAATACTGTATTAGCTAAGTTTGTATATAAAATATTAGTGAGTTTCATTCAAATAAACCTCTCTAAATGAAAGAATAAATTATTTTTTCATGTCAATTTCTAATTGGTTAATTTGAATTATTTAAATTTAATTATAATTAATATTTTAATCATAATAGAATGAATTTATAATTAATTTATTATTATCAATGGTTTTTATACAAGTTTTAAAATTTTCAAAACAATCTCTTTTCCAATGTAGCCTTCCCCTTCCTCGACAAACATGACATCGTTTAAAACACGTAATATATTATTTAAATAGAGGGAAATTTACCAATAAAAAATTGGCATGTCATAGAGGCTAATTTATCCCTCTTATTTAAATAGGGTTGGGTATAACTCACTTAAAATATAACAACTTATTATTTACATAAAACAAATATATTATGTAATATATATTATATGTAATATAAGGATAAAATTAGTAATACGTATAGCAAAAATAAATTATTTGTTATGTCATAAATCATTGTAATATACCTAGTGGTTGAGTCAAAATGTTACATAACTTTTCTTATGCAAACAATTGCAAAGAAAAAACTGACACATAACGTTAAGCAGAAATTCGTGGCATCCTGCAAGGGATTCTTGGAATCTGAGGTACCCTCTAGCTGATTCTATTTAACGTTTTTTTTTATGAAGAATCTATGGAAGAGTTTTACGAATTCCATAAAATATCAATATGATCATTTAATGCTGAATGGTGTAAATTGATTATTTTGGAAGCCAAATGAATTATATGGGTAACTTGCCCATATATATATATATATATATATATATATATATGCTCCAAAGAAGAAAAGAAAATCATAGTAGCAGAAAGTAGTGCTCTTGGTTTACCAATATAAGAATAAAATGAGTAATGATAGATAGTCATGGATGAAAGTTACTATATTTTAATTAATATTTATAAATACATGTAAATAATATCTGTCATTATATATGTGAGAAAAAAAAAGTTCTTCAAGAACAAAAAAGCAAGAAAGGAATTTTGTTAAACAGAGAATAGAAGTAATTGAAGAATTGTAAAGTGCTATTTTTGAATATAGGTTTTTCGATATTTATACATTGTATGTATATGGATTGTGTTGAAATAAAAAATAGAAAACAGGCCCAACCATGAGGCTAAGGCCCATAACCCTGTAAAGAGAAACAATTAGGGTTAGGCGGCACAATTCGAAACACACACTCACACTCTAACTAAACATTCGAACCCTAATACTCCCCCACAAACTCACGGCAGCTGCGATGCTAGCTTGAATTTGGAATTAAACTTGACAAACGGTGATAATAGGAGGGGTTTTGTGATTATGTCAGCAACCTGCTCAAAGGTAGGTATGTGAGTAACAACTATTTTTTCTTGTATCACTCTTTCACAAACGAAGTAGATGTCTAACTCAAAGTGTTTTGTTCGACTGTGCAGGACATGATTGTAGGCAAGATGCACAGCAGAGAGATTATCACACAAGACTGTCAGAGAGTGCATGCAAGGCTATCGGAGCTTGAAGATAAGTTTCAGAATCCACTGGACCTCCGTGAATGTAGCGGCGAAAGCGTGGTACTCAACCTCGGTGGAGCCGCGACTCACGGTGGGCTGCTTCGAACACTTCGAGGAAACAAGGTTCGATAAAAAAAATGCAATATCCCGTGGTAAATCTTCTGTCATCAAGGTCACTTACCCAATCGGAATCTGCAAAAACGGTAAATTTTAGTTCCTCACTTTTATGAAATTCTAGTTTGTCATTTTGAATCCCTTATAGGTACCTTTAATACTCATTTAACAGCAAGCCAATGTTCTAAACACGATTTTTCCATAAATTGTCTTAGTCTGTTAACTGAAAAGGTAATTCCAGGACGAGTAATGGTGACGTACTGTAACCCCCACAATGGAACAGTACAAAGTGGGATTTTCAAAGGGGGAGTTAGTATTAGCTACCATTCTCTAAGAACTCAACATCTGAGTATATACAGACTTGCTCTCTCATATCCATGCATGAGTGAGCAAGTTCTATATATACTTTGATTGGTTCAATGATATTAAAATTGATGAATAATGTATAGCTTAAATGCCAAAAAATAGTTTAAATTGCCTAATTTTTTTAACAGAAAAGAGGAATGTATTTTATCTAAAACACTTTTAATATAAGCAGCATTATTACCTATAACTAACATGTCATCCACATAAATCAAAATATAAATAACAGAATTAGCACTAAACCTTTTAAATAATGAGGTATCTGATTTAGTTACCTGGAATCCCAGTGATTGTAAGGTGGTAGTGATGGTCAGATACTAGGTTCTAGGAGCCTGTTTGAGTGTATAAATGATCTTGTTCAATTTAACACACAAGATTTGGATTACCATGAGTAAAACCTTGAAGTTGTGTGATATATACAATTTCTTTAAAATTTCCATTTAAAAAAATATTATGAAAGTCAAATTGTTTAATTTCCCAACTTTTGAGAGTGCTAAAGTTAATATTATCCGAATAGTGACAAGATTAATAACCAAAAGAAAAACTTGGTCATAATCTACCCCCTTAATTTGAATAAAACATATAGCAACCAAACTAGCCTTATATTGAATTATGTCCCCTTTAGCATTTGGTTTAACAACAAACACCCATTTACAGCTTATTATTTTTTTCATTTTTAGGTGGTTCAACTATTTTAGGTTTTGTGATATGGTAGAGCTTTATGTTAAGTTATTGTAGTATCCTTCAACTGGATTGTCTTACTTGAAAAATCTTAGGATTAATAGTACCTGCCTTTGACAGTGTTATCCTGGGATGCATATTGTTTTAGTTAGTGGGTGGTCTAGTAGAGATTTGTGGTGGAATAGGCAAAGAAATTTCAATCTCGGAGATAGGAATGGCTCCAGCTAAGGGATTTGTGTTAGAAGGTGACTCAGGTTCTGGAGTAGTGGTAGATTCAGCAATTGAGTGATGTGTATTCTTAGTAGGGTGAACAACAATAGTAGATGGTGCAATTTGGGCACTAGGATTTAGTGAGGACAGTGGGATAGCTGCAATACTTGAAAAAAACTCACTAGAATTATAGTTAGAAACATCCATATAGTCATTAGTGTCACTATCAAAAAAAAGAAGTAGACGGAGATTTTGATTCATAAAAAATAATATCCCTAGTTATGATAATTTTTCCAAATTTAGTGCAATCATGGCTTTTGGGTTGTGAAATTGGGAGGTGGGGGCAGAGCTTGTGGCATGCTTAAGTTCCCCGAATTCTATTGAGTAATTTGAGCCTGAGGATCGAATCTGAAATAACAATATACTGCAATGTGACCCAATTTGCCACATATTTGGCATTGTGGGTGATTATTGTTGTTATTCTAGTTATTCCTTCCTCCTCTGCCTTCTCGTCCTCCACAGTCTCCTCTCCTTGAATTTCCAGCATTTCCTTTTGCATTGTTATTGTTGTTCCAAGTGTTGATGTTGTTCCAATTTCCCTGTGTATTCTCTGAATTCTTGGTTCTTGAATTTGAGTTTGTCCTTGCAATTTGAGAGACATTGACTTATATCATGCTTGTATAAGGTTTCTTGAGTCTTTCAATGAGCTCCTCCTCAGCCATGAGAAGAGTTTCAAGATCAATGATAAAAAATGAGGATATCTAGTGTTAACAGAGGTAATGAATGGATGGTAATCATTATTGAGGCCATCAAGGACTACATTGGTGTATTCTGAATCAAAATTAGGAGCTCCTACAATGGTAAGAGAATCTGTAAGTTTCTTAATCTGCAAGAGGTATTCTATACTTGGACCTATCTTTTTTACTGTCTTCAATTGTAATTGCAATTGCCTGATTTTGGACCTAGTTTGCGAAGCAAAAAAGGTATGTGACCTGCTCCAACTTTTATGAGCAAAGTTGCACCCTAAAATTCTGTGTTTGAAAGATGTATCTAAGGATGCAAACAGCTAAGAATTTATGTTGTAATCTTTATCTCTCCATTCTTCATATTCTTTGGTTTTCTTTTCTGCAACTCTATTTTCTTCTGATGCATATTGTGTTGAAATTTTGTTCTTGTCAAGATGATGTTGGAACTTCTGTCCACTAATTTTCTAAGTTATTTGGTATGTCCATGTTAGGAAGTTATCACCGTAGAATTTATCTGAAATTGGATTTGCTAATGGCTTCTGAAATTGATTCTGATTGTTGTTGTTGTTGTTGTCTTGAGCAAGTTGAGGATTGATGATTTCAGCCATGGTTACTAGCTCTGTGATATCATATAAGAATAACAAAGTTCTTCAAAAACAAGAAAGCAAGAAAGGAATTTTGTAAAACAAATAATAGAAGTAATTGTAAAGTGTTATTTTTTTTTGGACATATGTGACATATCGTCACCCATAACACACACACCCACACACCCACTAATTTTTTTCCTTTTCAGCGCATGAAGGGAATCGATCCCCTGCCTTTTGATGTTGCAGCTACTTGTGGGAGTACCACTCACCACTGGACTATGCCCTCGGCTGCATAAAGTGTTATTTTTTAATATGGGTTTGAGTATTTGTATATTGTATGTTTGTATATGGATTGTATTGAAATAAATAATAAGAAACAGATCCAACCATGTGGCTAATGTGGCCAATGCAAGGCCCATAATACTGTAAAGAGAAACAGCTAGGGTTAGATGCCACAATTCTTGGCGGAGGCGTGTACTCTAGTGGCAAGTTCCTTTGCCTCACTAGCAGCCACACAAAGGTTTGAATCCCAGTGGAGGGAATAACGAACCTATATGTAATAAGGGAAGGGGTGGGGTTTGGGATGGGTAGGGGTGGGGTGGGGTAGTGGTTGGCTATGCCAACGTTGTCCCAAAAAAAAAAAGATGGCACAATTCGAAACACACACTCACACTTTCACTAAACATCTGAACCCAAACAATATATTTAAAACATCTAATAATATATATTTAATTTACAGTAATGCTATATATCCAAGCATTTACCCTAACCAACTCCAACCAAGCAAAAAGTAACCACTCCCACTAAAGAACGTGAAAACACGCGCCCCAGCGCCCCTTTCTTCTTCTTCTTCTTCTTCTTCTTTGTAACTGCTGCAGTGCCTCTTCCTTCTCTTCGTCATTCGTCTTCTTGTTGTTGTCGCTATCGTCGTTGTTGCCACCGCCATCATGGTCATTGCCGTTGTTGTCGTCTTCTTCCTCTTCTCCGTCATCTTCTTCTTTCTCTTCTTATTTCGATCTCTTCTTTGTCCTCTTCTTTTTTTTCCTCTTCTTCCTCATCTTCTTCTTCCTTCTCATCCTCCTCCTCAATTGTTGATGCTGTTGGTGTTGTTGTTGTTGTTATTATTGTTGTTGTTGATGATGAAAAACTGAATTGGATAATAAACAAAAACAGAAACGGATTTTAAATAAAAACATAAACGAATTTTGAATTAAAAGCTGAATTGGATTTTCATGAAAATAGAAACGGATTTTTAATAAAAACAGAAACAGATTTTTAATAAAAACATAAACGAATTTTGAATGAAAACAGAAACGGTTTTGAATGAAAGTAGAAACGGTTTTGAGAAATGATTTTGGATGAAAGTAGAAACGGTTTTGAGAAATGATTTTGAATGAAAGTAGAAACGGTTTTGAATAAAAGTAGAAACGATTTTGAATAAAAACATAAACGGATTATTGGAAGTTACCACTCAAATGTACTCCATCTTCTTCTTCTTATTCCTCCCTTTGATGAATCTGATGATCTGATGAAAACACAAAAAAAAAAGATGGTCGAATAAATTATCTGAATTGTCGAATCTGATAGAGAATATGAATCAGAAACTACATATTGCTTAGTATAATTCATCCTCAATTAATCATGAACAACAAAAACAAATAAAGATGTATTGAACACGAAAATGCAAGGAGGGAAGTCAACGGTGAATTCTGAGTGAAATGTGAATGGGAAAAGAAACATATTTGATTTTGAACTACGCATGAAATAAAAGGGGAATGAGCGAAATATAAGGGGTTTGAATTTTAAAAAAAAAAACTAAAAAACCTAATTGAAAGGTGCGTGTGAGGTTTGGGTTTGGTTAAGCTTAGTTACTCAAATAGCTTGACTGTGAATAATTATTTTTTAATTTAATAACAATTTAAAAATAGAAACAAAAGCCAAAGTAAAAAAACAATGATTATCTATGATTTAGAAATTATCACTACCAAACTTTCCCAAATAAAATTTCACAAGAAAACTTATATAGAAATTGAAATGAATATACATTGAGATCAATTATGCTACTTGCTAGCTAGTAGTAATATGGATTATTGTTTCTTCTAATTATTATTATTAGACGACCTCAAGTATTATTAAGGCTTAAATGCTTAATTATTACGTCACCAAAAAAAAATGCTTAATTATTAGGTGGCGAGCAATAAGGACTACTCGTGTATGGATCATTACCGCATGTGAAACCATAATATGGACGTCTAAAATTATAGCGAATAGGACTATAAGGTACAAGATCTCCTGTAGGTAATGCACTTCTATATTCTCTTCCTTCATTTGAAATTCCTCCACTATAAGGTGGTGCTCCCTTTTTGTATGCTCCACTTGGATTCTTGCCGACACCAGCTCTTGCTCCTCTCTCATCACCTGCATAATAATAATAATAATAATAATAATAATAATAATAATAATTAAACTTCATATTCTAAATTAAATTGGTCTTAATAAAATAAATTAACACATTAATTCTGGTCAAAACTAATTCTTTTATCTCTTTAAATAACGAATTTTAAATTATTAGTAATTATTTATTTCGAATTAAATGAATAAGATAATTTTATTGAATGATAAGGAAGTGTTGGGTCCACGATCGACCACCAGTACAAGGGTGAAATTGGAATATTCCATATACACACAAAATTAACTAAGAATACTTAGAAAATAAAAAATAATGCGAGAAAGAGATAAGAATAGTGGCTATGTAAAAACTAAAGAATTAGATTTTGGAATTTAGGGTTTAGGGTTTAAAACGAAATTCAAAATAAAAAATTATATAACACAATTTCAAAATTTGAAAAAAAAAAACAAAAATAAATAATCCTTCGAAAAAATTCCTATGCTCCAAAATTTTAAACTTTAAATCTAAAATTCCAAAATCTAAATTTTAGACTCTAAAATTCTAAATCCTATGATATAAAACCCTAAACATATAACCTAAAAAATTCTAAACTCTAAAATGCTAAATTTTAAACAATATAATTCTAAATCCTAAACCTTAATCTTAAAATTATAAATTCTAAAATGGGGGTAATAAATAATTTGAAAATAAATATAAATTAATTATTAAATCTTATGAATATATTATGGCTGCACATATTATGGGTGAATTATTCTTAAACAACTCCAATTTTATCGGCAGCATTTGAATGTGGAGATGGTGGTTGAAGTTCCAGGAGAATTTGAAGCATAGAAGACATGGAGGAAAACATACTCAATTTGTAGCTCATCTCTTATGGCAAATATGGTTAGCAAAAAATAAGCTAATGTTTGAAGGAGAATCTTCTTCCCATCAACTGATTTTGATTTTGGTCGCAGCAACTCACTTTGAAGATGAATATTATTCTATTGTTGGAGGAGGAATACGCTGACCTATGCCCTTCTTTAGTTTTTACAGAGCTACTATTCCTATCTCTTTCTTGTATTATTTTTTATTGTCTAAGTATTCTTAGTTAATTTTGTGTGTATATAGAATATTCCAATTTCACCCTTGTATTGGTGGTCGATCGTAGACTCAACATTACATTATCATTCAATAAAATCTTAATTACCTTCGATTAAAAAACAAAATTATTTAATAATTAATACTACCGCCACTATTTCCGCTCTCTCTGTTCCTTGAGTTATCATTATAGAGACCGATAATATATATCTTTTTTTTTGTGACAATATATATCTTTTGAATATAAAACGTGAATTTTGCATAAGAATTTTTTATTTTACTTTTTGCTAAAATTCCTTTCCTAAAATTGAATGATTTTATCTGTGATAACATTTTTTTAAAAATAAATGATTAGAAAGGAGATAAGATCAGAGTTCTTACTTTTCGCTACTACTACTCGACCTGTGGAGGGAAGAAATATCATGGAAGCCAAAAGCACGAATATTACAACAAAAACTGATTTCATTTTACGACGATGCGACGATATGATTATCAGGAAATAATTATTTAATTTGTGAGTGAAGATGGGACTACTGCACTTGGATTTTTCTTATTCATATGGCGATATCATTATCATCATGTATTTATATATAGTCTCACAAGATTGAAGGGTTCTTCAAGAAGATAAGCACTTGGATTTTTCTTAGTAGCCCACATGCATGGGTCGTACTCATTTTGACTAACTACACACTAATCTCTTAGGATGCGTTTAGTTTTGAGTACCAGAGATTGAAACAAAAATTTTAATCTCAGTTCCTAAAATTTTTAGTATTTTTAGTACTTTCGATTATACTTTCAATTATGTGGGATTGATTGGGAGACTGAAAGTTTAATAATATTTTTTTATTAAAATACCCTCCATTAATATTATAGTTTCCAATACTAACCTTTATTTATATTTCATCAACTTAGTTTAATTTCTATCTCTCTGTCTCTATTTCTAATTAATTTTAAATCAAAACACAATACATAAACTTATTCCAATCTCAATCTCTCGATCCCAGTCCCAATCTTAGTCTTTCAATCTCCGTCTCTCCCCCAAATGCACCTTTAAATTACTTTCATGGTCAACTGGTTGTCAAGCCGTCGCTATCTACATTATGTTAGTCGTCACTCACCAACCCAAATTGCTCGCCATATATGTTGAATTGGTCATTCAAATTTATTTTCCCGAACAAATTAGTTTTTACTTTTTAACAACCACGAAATCTTATTCCATTAGCTGAAATCAGTTATATAAATCAAAACAATTTCATTATTGACCTCTATCACTTTTTAACGAAGAGTGAAAATTAATTAAGTTAATAAATTAGTTTCTTATTATTTAGATTAATACTGTATTAGCTAAGTTAGTCTTTTAATTTTCAAATGTTACAATTTAGTTTAATTTACTAACCATATAATATAATTAAATATTTTTATCATTTTTAAAAATATTAGATATTAAAAAGAAAAGTAAAATCCTAATCATTTATTCAAAATAAAATTTAATAAGCACGCATTTTATGTTTAGCTCACACAACAAATATAACTTCCACTTAGGTTTTGAAAGCTAATACATATGTATATATAGAGATGATTAGTCAATAAGACACACAGATGAAGTGTGTTATATTAATTTAATGTTTAAAATTGATCCGAAAAGATATCGCGTTTTTGGTCTTTGAAAGATTTTGTTAGTTATATATTAGTCTCTGAGAGATTCAATTCTCAATTAAATTAGTCTTTCTTTTAATTACTTGATGACATGTCATCTTTAAATATCACTTTAAATAGCACGTATCATAAAATGAACATTAGATGACGTATCATTTATCGACCAATCATTTTATAATACATGTTATATAATTACAGAAGGACTAATTTGACTTAAATTATATCTTTTACGATTAATATGATTAACAAAATTTTTCAAGAGCCAATTTGAATAACGCAATATCATTTAGAGACCAATTTCATAGTTAACCCATTTATATTACTTAATTGGGACAAGCACCAAGAATACATTTAAAACTCATCATGAAGAAGCTAAAGATAGAGTTTATTATTCATGATCGTCACACACATAACACATATTAATATTATATAAGATATATATAGATCAATAAGGAAAGCTTCTTCATCACCCCATCCATGAGTAGTGATGAAAGCCAATTATTATTTCGCCTTAGATGTTGATTCATGATCATGGGCATCCACGACTGTATGGTGAACATGGCGGCGACGGTGGTGTGGGGAGGCACCTTTCGTAAGGCGAATTAGGTGGACATTTAACAGCAGGTTTATTAGGGTTCTTAGTTGGGCCTACTACAGTTGCTGCTTTCTCTCCTGCATGCATTATTTATTAAATCATTAGAACAAAATTATATATGTTAATATACCATTTAAGTAATTAGCAGGGTGTATTAATACCTATCGAAGATAAATTCTTAAGTACTTGGATAATAAATCATAATATGTAACATCATTTATAGAACCCATATATTTCTATCATAATTTCTGGTTATATGGCCAAAACAAAACCTAATAATAATTAGGAAGAGTGTGTAGTTTTACCTTGAAGTGCTAGTAGTTCACGAGCAGCTAGAGTTGGAGAGGGTAGGAAGGCCATGGAAGCCAAAAGTAAGAACGCAATAAAAATGGCCTTCATGCTGTGATAGTGTATGTTGTCACTTCTGATGAATTTTCTTTGTTTTTGCATGGTTATGCATCCTATGCTATTATGTATTTATATTGTCCGAAAACCGTGTCTGGAGGGCAGGGAAGAGATTCAGCTATGCATGTACATGTTAAAGTCTACATAGACTTAATAAAATAAGGGTGATGATACTAACAAATACCCTAAAAATATCGGTTTAATTAAATATTTTTACAAAATGACACTAAGTTTTTAATATAATGTAGTTGTAATGTATTTAGGGTGAACACCTAAATAAGTAGTTTTAAAGGAATTCAAAATCGACAATTTGAACCCCACAAATTTATATTATGTATAAGTTCTCGATAATTATTTTCATAAAAAATAGATTGGTTTCAACATCATTTAAAATATTAAGACTAATTAGTTACAACTATTTTTTAGAACCTAATTATTTATTCAGTACGCATTTTATAAATATGATTATAAGTAACAGAGGGATTAATATATGTGAGGAAAGATATTCTCTAAAAATTATAATGAATAAAATATTAGAGATCAGTCTATCTAAAATTTCTTGGAAATCAACTTGGAAGTTTTGTTAATATTTTAATAAGAATACTTATTAGAAAAGAAAAAAAAAAACATAAATTAACGAGAAAGACTTGGTCAGTGCATTACGATGAGTTGATTAATATATGATACCTTAAATATGAGTAATAACGTTAGAAAACTAATATTATGCTAGCTAATTTCAGCTGATTACCAAACAAGTAAAGTGTAAGTCTACTAAAATAGATGAGCTTTTGTTGAGTTTGAATTTTAATTATTTCTGTTAATTACGTGGCTGATTTTTTTTTCTAATGTTAAATGTTAGTTGCAAGGTTGATTATATAATAATATTGGGTAGCATATAATAATATTATAAATTTAGTTGAAAAAATTAATATTAATTGATAGAGCTTGCCACACTATATCGATCTAATCTTTACCATGAATATGACAATATATTAGAGAAAGATTATCTGATATATCGGTATTTCAGTACTTTTAACCATTTATCTTAATTATAATCATATATTGATTTTATAATTAAAATCAATCAAGCTCAACGACTAAAAGCGGTGGAATATCGTTATATCACAATTTTCGCAGCATATTGGATAATTTTTCCATATTATATTTTCTGCTCATTATTTTGCCATTGACTTGAAAAATGACAAAGCCAAAGACTATACTAAACATCCACATCTATTAACTCTTTCTCTCTCACTCTAAAATTTGTTAAATTGGTAAAATTATAAAATAATATTTTAATCATTATTGATTATGTAACATTTATTATTTATGTATTATTCTATTAATTTTTATTTAAGAGTGATTAAAATATTATTTTATTTTCTAAAGTGATTAACAACTATAAATGAGTTTATCCATATAAATAAGTCTTTCCTAATCAACACACCTCAATTAACTAAATTAATTATTATATATTACTATTCCGGTAATCTGGAGGGACTAAATGTAGTCAAAATTTCCCTTTTTAAAAATCTAGTGATCGCTATGATCAACATTTATAATTATTTCATGGACGAATTCAATGGTTTGTTTTCTTGTCTCTTTTTGCTTACTTTTACTTGACAAACCCTAACATTATATTATGTCTATGATACCGTTCATGACCGTCGATACATATATAATTTTTCCGCGTCAAGCCTATCGAACATAAGCATATTGAGTTAAAAAAAAATAGTATATGCATCTATCATAAATCATTATATATATATAAAATAGTGGTACGAAATCATCATTAAGAAACTAATAAATTTAATTAAGAAGATTATGAGATTAAAAAAAAAGGAAAAAATAAGAGAAAGAAGAAAAATATTAGTTATTATGGACCATCAATATTATTGGCTCCATAATTTTTTTCATATATACATATTAATTATTTAATTTAGTTTTAATATATATTTTATACAAATAGCCGAATTTTTGTTTACAATTATCAAGTAATAACCACAAAAAACGTAAGAATATATATGAAATATTCAAATTTCTCGTGAAAAAAAAATGGACGGACGAAGACTATTGGTAAGTATTATAAGTTGAAGTTTAACCACTCATGTATCCTTCCTAATCCTCGTGAAAAACAGAATTTTTATTATGAGAATGAAGGTGGTGTTTTTCCACCATATGATTATGATGATGTTATTTTTTTAAATATGGCCATGGTGAATGCGTCAATGACGCATAGCTTTTTTTTTAAAAAAAAAAATTGGTATGGCTCTTCACCATAATCCGTCAATGACGGATTAACAAAGTAAAAAAACGCAAACAATGCGTCTGTGACGCATTTTATGGATTTTTTTAAAAAAAAAAAAAGTGACGAACAATGCGTGTGTGACGAATTGTATTAAACTGAAATAAAAAATATGAAAAAGGAAAGCTCTTTAATATCAGCCACTGGATTCAACCCGTCTCATGATCTTAGCCGTCAGATCCTTCATTTTTATTTTTATTTTTTTTAGGATAAATAGAATCCGTGGGTGACGGATTGTGCTTCCATATCAGCCGCACGATGCACTCAAAACTAATCTTGGCCATCCACCCAATTCGTCACTGATGGATTCGTCCCTTCCTCTGAGCCACACGATGCGCAACCATCTTGATCTTAGCTATCGGTTTTATAGATTCAATTTTTTTTTAAAAAAAAGGGGGGAATGCGTCAATGACGCATTGTGCAGAACATAATAAAACAAAAATACAATCCGTCTTCGACGAATTCTTCTAAACCTAATTACGGCGCCATATTCCGGCAAAACACATACTTTCTCCTATAACCTTGTATATCACACACTCCTAATCCATATTAAAAATAATTTTCGCAATAATGTGATCACCGTATATTATAAAAGAAATTCATGGATTAAACCAAGCACGCACTAATGCAAAATGAAATTTGTCATTCCAGTTTTAGCCCATATATTCTTTTATTTTTTGGTAAACAAAGGGGCTAAAAGCCCAAACACACAGAAAGGAAACTAAACAGCAGCAACAGAACGGGAAGTTAGAATTCCCTCAGCATCACAATCAATGAAATGTTGGATCCCATCAGGGGCAGTGTTCCAGATTTGGGTATTAAACCCCTTGTCAAAACTCCATTTAGCAAGCCAATTCCCCAATCTGCACAAGAATTTGCCTCCCTATAGACGTGAGAAATTTTGACATTCCAAGTCTTGCTCAAAAGCAACCGTATTCTCTAGATAGTAGTGCACTCAGTGTTTAGATTTCTTGAGGAAGAGGAAAGTTTGTCCACCACCGCCTTAGAATCCGTTTCAAGCCACACATTGCAAAAGCCAAGATTCCAAGCCAAATCTAAACCAACTAAAACACCCCACAATTCTGCCATGTAGATCGAACAGGAACCAAGGAATTTGGTATAGCCCATAATCCAATGACCCTCAGCATTTCTGATTAGCCCCCCACAGCCAGCCCTCCCATGGTTAGAATCAAGGGCTCCATCTGAATTTGTTTTCAACCAATCCAAATCAAGAGGAACCCATCTAACAAGAATATCCCTTCTAGTAGAAGGTAGAAGGGAATTAGGGAAGGGTTGTTGTTACCAATAGTTCTGCTTATGACACCAGCAAACTCCAAAACTTGGTGATGGCCATTCGCTGATCTCTTAAAGGGTTGTTGGAAGGTTTCCATATTTCTCCACTTCCACAAATACCAGCAGGCAATAGGGAATATGATGTTCCATTTGATACCGTTGCTGGAAATAATTTTGGCACAAAGGGAGCTCTTAATCCAATCCTTCAGGCTCAAAGAGAAGAAGGCATTGAGAGCATTGGGTTGAACCAATTTCAATCAAATCTGTCTAGCTCCTGTGCAGTCTCGGAGGACGTGCAAGGTGTCTTCACTATCAGTATTACAGAAGTGACAAAGAGGGGTGTCCCATACCATTTATTCCGCTTTTCATTTGTGAAGAGCTTGTTGTGGGTTGCTTGCCAAATGAAATTTCTGATACGTTGGGGGCCCGACCATTTCCATATAATACTCCAAACATCAGGAGGATCTCTAGGAGGGTTAGTGAGGGCATTATATGCAGTCTTGACAGAAAAACAGGCGTCCTTGGAGTGTTTCCATGCGAAGGAGTCTTCAAGGTCAGACACCACAGGAGCCGGGAAGGCTATAATACGCTAAAAGATATCATCAGGGATGAAGGATTGGAAGCGCTCAATCTTCCAATCTCCATCAAGGGAGGCCATATCTATAACCCTGTCATTAGTGTTAATAATGCTCATGTTGGGGTATTTGAAATCCAATAAAGGAGCACCCAGGTTCAACCAGTCAGGCTTCCAGAACCGGGTATTTCTACCATTACCCACTTTATGGGAGATACTGTCATGAACGAAGCCCCACACATGCATCAAATTTCTCCAAAGCTCCGACACATGCTGTGACATAGGGGTGATACCTGTTAGTCAATAAGCATGACACTCAAGAGGGGGGTGAATTGAGTGTTTATACAACAATGAAATATTTTTGCGGAAACGTAAATTACTTTGAATATAAATAACTCAAGTGTTTTGCTTAGTATGTTTCCAAGGACGTAAGTCAATTCTTACGTACTTATAAGGATCTTTTACTTTGCAAAGACGCTTGTAAAATTAAATGACTTAATTGTAAAAGATGAGGGATAGAGATACGATACACAAATTTATAGTGGTTCGGCACAATCCTTGCCTACGTCCACTCTTTCTCGATCACAATTGAGAAGTTCCACTATCACCAAGCTTCAAGGTGCTTGATAAACCGTTTACAACAAGAGCTTGAATCTAACACCTCGCGGTATCACAAGATAACCCACTTCACTCGAAGTAATCCCAACTTCAAGATTTCCCTTAAGTGTTTATCTCACCGACTATAGTGTTTATCAACGCTCACAATCTTAGAGAATCACACTCTAAGATCACTCAAGATAGAATACATAAAATGATAGCTCTCAAAGAAGAGTAGATGACTACAATTGAAGAACTATGAACCAAATGTGTTTATCTTTCAATTTTGTACATAAATCACTTTGAAAAAGATATGAAATTGAAGTATAATAACAAGAATACTTAGAATTGATGTTGCGTATGAAATAGGCCCCAAAACTATCAATTTATAGACGTCCCAAACCTTAGAGACGTTGGGGAGTAAGTGGGATGGGGCCATTTTGTCAAAACTAGCCGTTATGAGTGTTTTCAGCACTTTGGAATCGATTCCAGCAAGTCAGAATCGATTCTGCTACTAGCCGTTGCAAAATTTCAACCAACGCATATGCATGCAACTTTTGCAACAAGACTAACGCTTATGCCAAAAACGATTTTGCACTTTTTCAAAAACATTTCTTTGGATCTTAAACACCTTAAAAACATTTTTAGTGTGTGTGTGAGAGAGATAATAAGTTTGGTTTTTCACAAGAAGTTTACCTAAATCCTAAGATACTAAACCGTCTTCAACCTTGCGAACTTGTCTTCTTGTCTTTGTTTCCTTGCTTTCAAATCCTATCCTCAACTTCAATGTTTGTCATTCATCAAAACCTAATCAAATGAACTTATACATAATGTAACATGGTTAACAATTTCCCCTATTTTTGATAATGACAAACATTTTGAGGATATGAACATTTAGTTGTAAAACATTGCAAAAGTTCCCACTGAACTTATGCATTATTCCCCCTAAAAAGGTGCATACTAATTTTCATATAAACAAATATGTTTTCTCAAAACACAACATATCCTCAAAACATTCATTTTCCCCCTTTGTCATTAGCAAAAAGAAAATAAGAGGATATTCAAAACAAATATGTTT
>JASCZI010000003.1:397388-440338 GCA_036250425.1 Stylosanthes scabra
GACATTAATATCATAAGATATATAAAACATATAAGTTAAGTAATGATGCTTAAATAGGTGTACCAAGCCTATGTAAGTCATTCATCAAAACAAACCTATTTGAGCTTCTTTGATGCCACTTGTTACTGATCATGACTATCCTTTCTATGTCACTTGTCATTTGATATTACTTCATAACTTTAATCTTCCCCCTTAATTTTGCAAATACATAGATATTTCTTGTCATGACCTTTTATTCGTCTTACTCTTGAAGTAGATCATTGAATTTGCTCTTTTGAGGATTAATACCTACAAAACAATTAAAATTGTATTTTTGGTACCCACATAAATTTGGGTCCTTGGGGGTTAGAATGAGCAAAGTGCCCATATGAATCCAATCTTATATTTTGGCTATGATAATTCATATGCCTAATCTTTGTAAAACAAATGGGCGCAATATGTCCTATTTTGTTACAATAATGACATGTTACATGAGGGTTATGCATCCTAGGAAATTTTCTATATGGTTGCCTAATTGGTTGTCTAAATGCATTTTGATTATAGTTACTAAATGATGCATGTTTCGGTGATTGCCTATTAGATTGATATCTAACCTTATGAGCCTTTTGAGCTTGAGGTTGTCTAACAGGTTTCCTAATCTTTTTATGCTCATTTTTAGAAGTACTAGCTTTGTTTATATCATAACCAACACCTTCTCTATCATTAACATGTTTTTGGCTACTTAGAATCCTATCTAAGTTCTTAGAAGATTCATTAAACTTAGCTAAACATGCATTTAATCTATCTATTTCATGAATATGTACTTTGCAAGATTCACATGATTCATTATTAGAAGGAGCTTTGGATTTCTCAAGAGTTTTATTTAGATTTTTCAGACTCTCATTTTCTTTTTGTAATTCCGCAACAAATTTCTTTGTAGCAGAATTTTCTTGAGCAACCATCACAAATTCTTCCAATAATTTATCATATACTTCTTGTAATTTATTTAGAGAAAAGTCAGATTTATTTACCTCAACTTCGTTTGTCATGAGACAAATGTTGGCGTCTTCGTTTTCATCGGAGGAGGTGGAGGAATCGTCTTCATTTTTCCATGAGATATATGCCTTATTCTTCTTCTTGTATTTCTTCTCCTTTTGAATCTTGTGGCAATTTGGTTTGATATGCCCAAGTTCTCCGCATTCTTAGCACTTTGGTGGTTCGCTCTTGTTCTTTAAACTCTTGATCTTTCTTTGTGAGAACTTATTAAATTCCCTTAATAGGAATTCGAATCCTTCAATTTGATCTTCGGATTCTTCATCGTCATCTTCTTCTTCACTTTCTTCTTCGTGTGATGAAGCCTTAAGAGCAAGGCTTTTCTTCTTGTTTTCTCCACTTTTAGGATCAAGGATGGTCATCTCATATGTGAGAAGATTTCCTCTTAATTGATCATAAGTGAGAGTTTCATTTTGGTAGTGAACTCCTTCAACAATTGCATTAGCCTTTGAATTCCACTTCGGAGTTAAACTGCGAAGTATTTTGACAATAATTTCATGCTCCGGATATTTCTTTCCAAGCATATTTAACCCATTAAAGATTCTTGAGAATCTTTCAAGACTTTCTTCAATTCTTTCTTCATCTTTCATCTTGAAAGTTTCATATTCATGAACCAATTGATCAAATGTAAGGAGAGAGGGGGTCTCCTTGTCTGATGCCACAAGAGGGAAGGAATTTCTCCGTTATATCCCCATTCCAAAGCACCTGGAAGCTCGGAGTTTGAACACAAGCCATAATGATATTGACAAGATGATCAGGCAAACCATAATCCCTTAAGCAGGTTTCAATGAAAGGCCAACTGACATGGTCATAGGCTTTCTCCAGATCAATTTTAACAGTCATAATCCCTTTCTTGGCTCTGGATTTCCTCATAGAATGAACAATCTCCTGCACCACAATGATGTTATCATGAATTCTCCTGCCAGGAATGAAACTCGACTGATTAGGAGAGATTCTGTCATCCAATGAGGTTTTGATCCTATTCGCAATAACTTTAGTAAGCACCTTGTAAGGCACATTACAAAGGGCAATGGGGAGAAACTGAGTCACAAACTCAGGGTAATCAACTTTCGGAATTAAAGCCAAAAGAGTATTATTAACCTCCTTGATTTTATCAGGCTCCATCCACACTTCCTTGATGAAATTGACCAAAGATTGACCCACAATTTCCCAATTGTCTCTATAGAATCCAGCCGGAATCCCATCATCACCAGGAGCTTTAAAAGATCCCATAGAGAAAAGAGCATGCTTGATTTCCTCCACAGAAACATGGGAATTGAGTCTGGATACTGCCTCTCCCTCTAAGACAGGAAAGAAGGTAGTAGTATCAATAGAGCAATTCCTATTAGGATCAGTCTCAGTGAAAAGATATCTATAGTAAGAGCAAACAAATTCCTTTAGATCAGCATCATTTTCCAACCAATGGCCACTAGCATTTCTGAGTTTCAAAATTCTGTTGCGCCTCTTTCTATGGAAATAACGGGTATTCCTATCACCCAAGATAATCCAATTTTCACGAGATTTTTGCATCCAAAAGACTTGCTCCCTCTCAAGGATCTCTTCTAATTCCTTATTCAACTCCTTCTCCAACTCCTCCAAAAAAGAACTTCTCCCATATCTAGGAGATTCCTGAGGACCACGGAGCCTGCTGAGGATATTTCTCTTCTTTCTGAACAGATGCCCAAAAATATTTGTGTTCCAATCCTTCACACCAATCACGAAGTTCTGAATGGAATGGTTTAGAGGATCACTGCCATGCCAATTCTTTTTCAAGAAAGGGACAAAATCGCTATGATGGGTCCACATATATTCAAACCTGAAAGGTTTGAGAGTGGGGTCACAAGAGTGTCCATCAACTCTAATAAGAATGGGGTGGTGGTCAGATTTTATGCGGGGAAGGGTTTCCACGACAGCATTATCAAACTTCAGTCTCCAGTCTTGGTTGCAGCAGGCTTTATCAAGCCTCTTAAAGATACGCTCCCCATTATTCCAAATTGGACCCCTCCAAATGAACCGAGTTCCAACGAAGCCCATGTCTAAGAGATTACAAGCATCAAGCCAAATGCGAAAACACCTCATTTGATTAAAGTCAGGGGTTGCACCACCTTTCTTCTCGGACGAATCAACGATATCATTAAAATCTCCACAAATCATCCAAGGAAGAGAAACAGTTTCAGCAATGCCACGGATAAAACTTCTCACCTCCCTTCTCTGAGCTTCTTGAGGATGGGCATAAATTATGGTCAAAAGCCAGCAATCCGAACCATCACCTATCATGACATGGAGAGCTTGGTTATGTCTCTGAATTTCCCGAACGATCAAATTAGGGTTATTCCACAAGAGCCACACCCCCAGAGAAACCCTGAGCTTCAACAATCAAACTATTATGGAACCCCCGAACTTTTAATAGAATTCTGGGCCGTATCACCACAGCAACGGGTTTCTTGGATGGCAACGAGGTCAGGCTTATATTGGTGACAACATTCCTTGATAGCCTTGCAGAATTTTGGGCCTGCTGCCCCTCTAGCATTCCATGAAAAATTATCATTAAAAAACCAAGATAAAAAGGTCCAAAGAACATGGACAGAAAACCAGACAAAGACTGAGAAAACAAGGCCAATTATGCCATCTCCACATCACCCCCTTGTGGGGCATTGTTCTCATTCCAAGCAATAACTGTTGCAGTATCCTGGACCAAAATGTCATCCATCTCCAAACCTGAAAACCCCATCTCTCCAGGATTAGGGGGTTTCGGTTGCATGGCAACGTCTGTAACCGTGTAGGGGGTTTCCATGACCACCGTGCCATCCGACATCTCCATCGGTTGAGAGGGTGAAGGAATCAACGGGCCAGAGGAACTTTGTGATGGATGAGCCATTTCAGGAATGGGGGCACTATAGGGTACCACAGCATGCTCTATACTATGAGAAGTGGATCTATTTGGTGGGCAGGTAATAGACTCATGGGCTATCTGAGTGGTTTTTGGAGAATGGACCACAGCTGGTGGGGGTTGCATTGGGTTCATAGTGGGGTTAACCACAAAGTATTCATCAATGAGTCTAACCACAAAGTATTCATTGCCAATATCAATGAGATTCATACCACCTGTCTTAGCCCACATGGCCTCAAGTCTCCTTCTTAGAACAGCATAAGAGATATTCCTGCCCAACAATTTGACTAGGAGAGCTTTCTTCCAGGGTCTTTCGAGCCTCTTTTTCTCAGCCCTATTAACATTTATACTGATGGTGCCATTAGCTAGTCTCTTGACAGATATCTTAGGTACTGAACGACTCTCCTCCCTTTGTCTACGCAAATTCTCACGTTGAAAAGGGGTCATGTCTGCATCCTCAATGAGTTCCTCCTCTACTACTGCTTCCTCTTCCTCATCCTCCTCCGACGACTCTTCCTCTTCCGATGACTCTTCTGATTCTTCCGATAAGACCTCTGGTTCTGCCGTTCCATGTAACACTAAGTCAGCGTATGTTTTGGGTCTGCCATTAGCACCAGCAAACTTGGACTTGTCGAACATCCAGTCTTCTTCTCTCACCACCCTTGACGACTCACCACCATATCCTCCCTCATCATTGGGCAGCATCTTCTTACTACGCTGAAGTTGATCCGCCTCTTCCGAGGAGGTTTCCGCCATGAACCAAAGCAACAAAAAAGTAGTACGCAGAGCAAAAATAAAAAAACTTTTTTTGGTCTTTCTTTTTAAATTATTAGCCCATATATTCTGATGATAGGCAGAGGCAGAGTTGGCGAGTGTGGGCCTAACCCCAGAATTTCGAAAACTTCAATGTACTATAAGTCTAAGAGTTTCACGATATCTAATATCTCCATTAGTATGGTTAATTGTGTTTGTTTGGGTGTTCAATTCTTATCCCCTACGTTTTGCATTTATTTTGTTTTAGGAACTCATTAAAATTTATTTATTTTCTATTGATATTAAAATTAGAACATATTAAATAAATTATTTATTAATATAATATATTTTATATATTATATTTACTAATTTATTTTAAATACATATATCATAAGAATTAGAAAAATTTTATTTATATTATTTATGTTATATTCTTTATAATAATAAAAGATAAAAATTAGAGTTTTACGAAAAAATATATATATAGTAAAACTTTATATTTTTTATGGCAATTATATTATTAAAAACGATAAAAAAAAACTAACATCTCAAACATATGTAAAATATTTGGTTATTTAAGTTTTTAGTTTCCGGTCTCTTTTTATGAGATGTCAAGTTAACCTCAAAAGCTAACTTATGAGGTGATAAATGTTTTAAACTTATGAACTTTTAAAAGTCCATATCTTTTGAATGAGCGCTATAATACTATAAAAAAATTGAGATTAAATGAGTCTAACTTAATCCCAAAAATTAGTTCATGAAGTGAAGGATGTCCGTTGCTTATAAACTTTCAATGCTCCATATTAGACATAAGACTTGTAATATAGAACTAAATAATTATATTTGGAATACCAAAAAAATTATTTGAACTTTCAAAACTAATAGACCTAAAGTTCAATCAAATAATTCAATCTTCAGTTTAATTGAATTGAAGCTACCTAGCTACCCTATTAGAATCAAGTAACTAACATAACATGGGATATTACATGAAATCATTAGCGCAATTACTTTATGATTTATGGTAATCTAGTAATTTTAACTCTTGATTTGAATGAGAAAAATAATATAAATATTAAAATAAATTGAAATCAACTGTTAAAATCACTGAATTATCATAAATTACGAAACATGTAAAATGCTTCATTCCTAAAGTATAAACTCTTTTTGAACAGGACAGAAAAAAAACTTTTTTTGGACAATTGGTTTAACCCTTATTTATCAATCTTTGACTAATTAACCGTGGGTGAGTTTTAAGATAAAAATGTTTTCCATGACGAAAATGAAGATTAGTGCATGAATAATTAACATTTTTTAAAAAAAATTAATAAAAATAAAATAATAAATCTCATATTATAGTCAAATCACACACAATTTTTATTTATGGCAAGTACTTCAATGAAGATACGAAAATCATCTTTATATGAAGATTTAGCTTTAAAGGCTACACTTTGAAAAAAAAAAGTAACACTTTAAGAAAAGTAACGCTTTTATATATACTAAAATCTAACCATTCAATTTATTATCCAATGATCAAAATGAAAAATCTTTATATAAAGAAAATTTTAGAATCATCGTGGTAGTGTTCACCTTATTTTATTCATTATTTTTCCTTTTCACGATGATAATAAGTAATTGCCCCCCGCCCCTTCCAAATAAATAAATAAAAGAGCAAGTTATCACAATACTCTAAAACAACTCCAATATTATCAAATCAACGTTCTCAATATACTATGGAATACGTGGCACGGTGTAGGGTCTTGGTGAATCCGTGCCACCCTACCACGGATTCAGAGCTTGGTCAAACAAATTTGGAGGAATCCGTGACATCCTACCACGGATTCAGTGAAAAAAATTTGCATGAGGAATCCGTGGCACCCTGCCACGGATTTAGGGTGATGAAAATTCTATATAAATCTGTGGCAGGGTCACTGGGATTCAGAGTGAAATGAAGTTAGAGAGAGAAAGCGAGAGAGAATAGTTAGAGAGAAGTTAGAAAAAAAGGTAGAGAGATGTATTTGGCTTTTCATCGCTGCGGATGACAGAGGGTGTAGGGTTTAGGGTTCAGGGTTTAGAGGGGACATGTACCGACATGAGTCTATGCCAGATATATGGCCCCAAGTATCCTCTACCGGCGTAACATTATGTTACGAGTACCCCAAGAATCCTCTTGAGCATGAGATTTATCTTGACTTGAGCGTGAGATTTATCTTGGCTTGAGCATGAGATTTATTTTGGCGGAAGGCATATGTAGTTTACGCGCTTCTTTCTTTATTTTATTCATATATTTTATTTCACGCACTACGCTATGTATTTCGGAACTTCAAAGCATTATCTGTTAATGTATTTATGTACATATTTATGAATTAGTAGAGTTGTTTTATATTTTATTTTTAATGTTTTATGTTTTATATTTATATACATATTTATGTATTTCCGAACTTCAAAGCATTGTCTACATTACATAAAAAAGAAAATATAAATAATAAAGCGAAGCCAAAGTTTAATTGAAAAAAGACTTCGTACATTACATTTTACTATGTTTTTTATTTACAAACAACAAATGCAAATTAAACAACACTAACGGAATCGTAAATTATTACAATAGACTAAAAAAAGACTTGGTACATTACACTTTCATCGTTAATAAACTTTGAAAGCGTAAATATTGACCTGGTATTAAACCATTCAACTGAGGTGGTTATATCTCAGCAATGGTTATTTATTGGAGAATGCTCCGACGTACTTTAACCCGGCTGATGTGCAGGAGGACTATCACCGTTAAAAGTATCGTCGGCCAATCTCCTTTAATAATTGCCTAATCCACCCAATCCCAACCGGCTCGCTTTGCTTCATCGCCTCATGTCTCGCAGTCTGTCCTCCGCCTCCGCCATCTTAGCTCGTCGCTCATCCTCACCAGGGACCACCACTTGCTATTTATAGGAGTGGCTCCATGAAGCTGAATCCGTGGCACCCTGCCACGGATCCCTCCTAGTTGTTTTCAGAATCACCTGAATCTGTGGCAGGGTGCCACGGATTCCTCCAATTTTGTTTCACGTAACTCTGAATCCATGGCAGGTTGGCACGGATTCACCAAAACCCTACACCCTGCCACGGATTCCATAGTATATTGAGAACGGTATAATCTGATCATTTATCTGGTTTTATTGTAATTTGATAATATTGGAGTTGTTTTGAAGTATTATAGTAATTTGCCCTAAATAAAATGTGAGATATGTTTGGGCCAAATGTTTCTTTTTGGGCTCAAAGCCCATAAATATAAAGAAATGTGAATGCTATGATAGAAAGAAATAGTAATGAAAAGAAGAAGATTTCTATTAATAAATGACTGAACGTGAATCATATGAGGTATATTTATTTTATTTTTATTAATTTTTAAAATAAAAATAGTATTTTTCTCCACCACATGCATGTAAAATTCTCTTCACCATAGAATTATCCATAAAGTAAATACTAGGTGCTGTAATACTAATTTACTAAAATAGGTTAAAAGTTAATAATAATTTAAAAAATATTAAAATAATTAAAAAGAAAATTCCAGAAATTCGATAACAAAATTACTCACACTAAGAAATTAGGCTAAATATAAAAGTCTTTTTATTTGAAAAATATAACAACACAAATTACCATTTTTTTCCGATAATGAGTAAGCAAAAGGATTACAAAGTCTCAACCTCCAGAGAGGGAGGGTTCAATAAGGAGTTCTACATACACAAGACCATGCAATATGAAAACATAAATAGTCTCTAAGGTTGGAGTTTTGCATGAAATTAGTCTATGATATTACAATTACAATATTTGAATACCTAAAATTGAGCTTTGGACATCATAGTGGTCTCTGATTCTGGCACTACCAAATGAAGGCTTTGTTGATGAATGACAATATCTTAATTAGACTAACAAAAATGATTTGGAATCCTAACACTAACTCTCTATGACTATTCTTATGACTATATTTTTGTTATAAGTTCTACTCAAGTGATGGCACTGGTTTAGCGTAGTACTAGCTCATCGGGCTGTTTGCTAATAACTCAGTGCTAGAAAAGGGTTAAGGGGCTACTTTAGTGCCTAAAACTCAATTTTAAAGTCTAAAATAATAGAATTGAAATCTTATGAATAAGTTAAGTGAAGAGCCCCAATCTCAAATACTTCTTTGGAACTTTGGTCATCATTGTTATTAGAACCAACTATGAACTCACACATGTAATTAAATCTGAAGAATTGCAAGAAAGAATGAATTATGGAAGAAGATTGAATTAAGAAAAGACGATTATCTTTGTTTCAAGTGAAAAAGAAGAAAAAAAATTTTAATTGGACAAAGTTCAACAATTAATTTATTTTGACTCCTTTCTATATTCATACTAGTCCCATATTTACAAGATTAAAAAAAAGTAATTCTAGTAGACTTATTAATTGCCCATCATATCAATGACTCGTGAGTTTATTTAGTAATCAATTTGGCTAAGAAAGCAAAAAACGTGAATGATTATATCGATGCAGCTAATCATTAAGGGAAGCCACTACGGCCGTAGGGGTTAGGGCACGCTGATCCTCCTTGGCTGGAGCAGGGGAGAGTGCAAGTGTTGGTGGCGGTGGTGGTGCTATACCACCCCTGCCGCCGTCAGCAGCAGCTATTTTAACAACGGTTCCCCCGGCCACAGCCACAGCTGCATATTACATAGCATTAACGAATTTAATAATGAAACAAACATATTTATTTATTTTGATTTACGTATTTAACAATCATGTCATCATTAAGAATCTCGTTTACTTTTTTCTTGATCATCTTTTTCACTTATTTTTTAAACAAAGATATAAATATTGAATATTGTAACAAAATTGACCAATAAAATATATCTGGATGAGGAGATTAAACAAGAGTCTTACAGTGGGGCGTCTGCACTAATAGTACTCGAGCTTCAAGAGTTGATTTGGAGGGAACAAAGATTAAGGAAACCAAAAGCAACAATGCAACAAAGATGGCCTTCATCATTAACATTATTGTTGTGAAATAATAATATTTAATTTATTGCTACGGGAAGAATACTGTAATTTTCGTTTTGTATGGATATATATATATATATATATAACATTATTCCCGGCCCACACGGTAAGAATATAGTCAAATAAAATTAATGGTTTTGAAAGGTCGCGTTGGAGAATTACATAATGACTAATCCCCCCTAAGAGACTAATAGCCACATGATGGGTGCCATTCAAAATAATGTACTTAACAATATCGTCTTGACTAAGTTAAGTGAAGGATGAAATATTGAAATCAATAACTATGGCCCCCACTTTAAAAACTTGGTGTACACTTTACAGTTTACACTGACTTTCAATATGATACCACCATGGAGGTCATGAATGGATCATCATCGGTCATAGCATAGGTAAGTTAGAGTACAGTTATCCTTCTTTCGACAGCACGATAAAAAAAAAAAAAAAAAAATTCTAAAATTTGATTCTAGTTGAAAAAAAAAATTAAAATAAAGTTAATAAAAAATATTAGATAACCATCCATTTTAATTTATTTTGACCATCATTTATAACCATCAACTCTCAATATTTTTAATTTATAGTTTACATCATAATTTAACCAATCTTTTAATGTGATGGTTAAAAAATGATTAAAACAAATTTAAATTAATAATTATATAGCATTTTTCATTAAAAAAAATATCAAAAAAAATGTATTGCGTAAACGACATATTAGATATATAATAATCAAGCATGTACCTTTTCTTTCTTTTCGGTTCAAACTTTTGTGAAAAATAATATCATAAAAATAGTGTTAATGATATATCTTGTAAACTTATCTATTTAAAATCATGTATATCTTAAACGAACGGAGGCATTCAAACAATTGAATTAATGAGTGATGCTACACATGTACAATTTCTTACCCAGCGTCAAATTCATCCAACAAGTTGACAAGCTGTACCTACTACAATAGTGCAAAAATATATCTACATAGCACAGAAAATAATTGAACTCAATACAGAAATTAACTCCATTAAAATGGATAATAAGCTAAGTAGAAAATTTAAATAAAATACAACAAAATATAGTAATTAAGTTAATTAAGGGCAGAAATTGAAATAAAAATAAAGGATGGAGAAGAAAAAATCAAACAAAAGAAGAAGAAAAAGAAGAAGGAGGAGGAGAGGGAGAAGGAGGAGGTTATGATGATGGTAACAATAATATAGGATGAGAAATCTAATGGGGTAAAGAAGGAGAAGAACAAAAGTTGGAAGGAAAGAAATGAAGTTAGAGAAAAAAGTTTGGATGAACTTATTAAAGTAAAAAGACTTATAAATATAGTTTTAATTGTTAATTAATCATCAGTCTTATAAATTTTGTTTGAAGGAGAAAACCTAGAAAGATTAATATTAATATTTCAAGGATGAGTTAATACATATTGTGTTTCTTAAAAATAATATCACTAGTTCATATTAGTATTGAAACTGAGTATTCCTAACTTTAACTTTAATAGTTAGATTAAAGAATGACAATTGTCTCAAATTTAGAAATAATTTAGATATCATATTCTTTAAGTTAAGAGATATAGTAATTATAATTAATATACCTTTTTTCAAAAAAGAATTTAATCCCTAGCGTTTATTATTTTTGGTGTCTTTATTCCCTAATGTTTTTTCATTCACCGTCATGCGTATATGTTAACTAGATTATTGTTGTCAAATAAAATATATTTGACATACAATAAACTACATGCTTAAAATTACATGTTTTAGCTTTCATCCATCGTGATATATTTTAAAAAAGTTTTACATAAACACCAATCATGTATTGACATACATTTCAAGAAAAGCAAGTAGTTCATCTTTAAAAGTTATATAAATGCATAAATTTAACTAGATAATAATAATGTAAAACTCTTTACAGAATTGGCGCATCAAAATTAACCTCATATATATACACCTATTTTGTTGAACCAAGTCCAACCAAATTATTTATTCTATATCATATTGAAGACTATTTCGATATCAAATAGAAATTTATTTCAATATTATTTTTTTATTATTTGACATCGAAATAATCTTTTATTTAGCATAAAAATAAATAATTTAGTTGAACTTTATTAATGATATATATTCCAGTTACATCCTTGTACGTCTTTTCTTCTCCCAAATACTATTATAACACCAATTTAAATAAATAAAATGTCTACATACATCAAATTAATAATGGAGCACTACCCTAAACGATAGCAATAATAATATACCTTGAGAATTTTAGTGGAAAAATGATATGAGAGAAAGGCGATCTATTGGCAACAACTCTCAAGATCAAAGTTTGCAATTCAAATGGATAGAAATACAAAGTTCTTCCATGCGATTGCGAAATCTAAGAAAAGGAGAAACAGGGTCACTACTTTAAAGATCAACTGGCAGTGCTATAGGGGCAAGGTGAGAATCTTGAAGGAGGTTAAAAATTTTTTTAAGGATTTATACACGGAGGAGGAGAGCTTTGAGGCTGACTTTGATGATTCGTTGGTTGGGTGCTTGAAACCGCAAGAAGCAACTTGGTTAGAAGAAATCCCTGATATGGAGGAGATAAGGACTGTTGTATGGGACTGTGAGCCATCTAAAGCTCCAGGTCCTGATGGGTTTAATTTCAGGTTCATCAGAACGATGTGGGATGTGATTGGATTCGATTTCTGTCAGGTAGTGAGAAACTTCTTTGAAACATGTGAGCTGCCTAATGGTGCTAACCTCACTTGGGTTACTCTGGCTCTAAAGGAAGGTGGCATAAATGACCTTAAAGACTTTTGACCAATAAGCATGGTTGGGAGTGTTTATAAGGTTATTGCCAAAATTATGACTAAAAGAATGAGTGGTCTGATGCTGGAGCTAGTTGGGGAGGTGTAGACGGCTTTTGTGGGAGGAAGGAAGATTCATGACAGAGCTTTGATTGCGTGTGAGACGATGAATTGGCTGAAATTGAAGAAGAAAAAGGCGTTCATCATCAAGTTGGATTTCCAAAAGGCCTACGACCGTGTTAGATGGAAGTTTGTGATTGATGTTCTTAGAAAAATGGGTTTTAAAGACCGTTGGAGAAGTTGGATACAATGCTACCTGATGGCAACCATGTCCATCCTAATAAATGGCGTTCCTACTAGGCCCTTTGCACTTCAAAGGGGCTTAAGACAAGGGGACCCGATGTCCCCTTTCCTCTTTGTGCTGGTTGAAGAGGTACTAAATGGACTGCTGAACAGATTGACGGACGTTGGCCAACTAAAACCCCTAACAATCGGTGTTGATAACGTGAGCTTGACACACTTACAATTTGTCGACAATACAATCCTGTTTTGCCCGTGTGACCTGGATACTGTAAGCAACTATAGAAGAATTATGGCTGGCTTTGAGGTAATCTCGGGGTTGAAGATTAATTTTAGCAAATCTGCTATCATTGGTGTAAATGTAAATGATGATGAGGCAGAAGAGGCGTGTAGAGTTATGGGCTGTGGAAGAGCAAAGCTACCAATCAAATATCTAGGGATTCCTCTTGGGGCAAATCCGAAGAGGGTTGATACTTGGAGGCCGGTAATTCAGAAGATAGAGGAAAGACTCAATGGATGGAAAAGCAAACTCTTGTCAAAATCAGGTAAGCTCGTACTAATTAAGTCTGTTCTTAACTGCTTACCAATGTACTACCTTAGCTTATTTAGAATCCCTAGAGCTGTGGCTAAGAAGATTGTATCTTTACCATGTAAATTCTTTTGGGGTAAGAATGATGGTAGTAGGGGGATGCCTGGGTTTAAGTGGGAAGTAGTACAGAAGCCAAAAAATTTAGGAGGATTAGGAGTAGGAAATGTTAAATTGAAGAACATTGCCCTATTATTCAAATGGTGGTGGAGATACGATAAAGAGGAGTGCCCCTATGGAGGAGAGTGGTGAAATCATGTAATAGTCTGAGAGATGAGAAAATGTTAGAGTGTGTGGTGAGCGGGAGATAAAAGGGACAGGGGTTTGTAGAGACATTATGAGAATAGGGATAAAAAATAGGGACTACATACAAATTTTCAGAACCGATGCTGAGTTGGTGTTAGGGGATGGTGGAACCGTAAAATTCTGGTACGACAACTGGTTAAAAGAAGGAGTACTGAAGACTAGATTTCCAAGTAGTGAAAGGGCTTGCTTTGAGTCATGGATGGAATGCAAAATCCAAAACTGCTCAAGACAGAGATGGGGTATTGCGTTCTTCTCAATTATTTGGGAAGTGTGGAATGTGAGGAACAATAGAATTTTCAGAGACCGATGCACAACGGTGGAGGAAGCACTTGATCATATTGTGATGACAAGGAATAAAATATGGGAGCAGGAGTTGATTTTGAGGAAAGGACTATACAAGACCAAACAGGTTCTTTGAGTTGAAGCGGTGCCTTAACAAATTCAAAGACACAACTACAATTCTGGTGGTGCAGAAGCTTGCGACCCATGGTGGGAAAAGATTGTATTGTTTGATCTTATTTTGGTTTTTGTGGTGTACTTTTGATGGTGTTGCTGTCTGTTTTTGCTGTTTGATTTTATCCTTCTTACTTCTTTATTGTATGGAACAATTGGAACCTCTGACTCACTCCATTGATGGATCTTGTGAGTTTTGTACTGATCAAAAAAATATATATAAAAATTATATAAAAATAATAAGAAGCTGCTATGTTTTTATTTATCAGTCTGAGTTTACAAAGAGACTCGTTTAATTTTTTCACCTCCTGATCTATATATGCATATGTTCTCGGCCAAAGTGCAATACTATAGGATCTCAAAGAAATACATACTTAAAAAATGATAACAACAAACATAAACCCTAAATAATAATTCATATAAATTAAAAAGTTACAAACATATAAATACAGGCTCAGACCCTAAACATACATATACGTTCATTGATTTTTATGGTCATGTTTTTGTTCTGGACACACCGGCGCCACCGGGTTTGTTAAAGTGTATCCCACCATGACCAGGAGCGCCGCAAACACGATAATGGCCGCATGAAGCAATAGGTGGTGGCATGCTTCCTTCTGCACAATATTATAATAATAATCATTAAAGTAGATATCAACATTATGGTGTCTACTAGTCTATGGATGAAGTGAAAAAATGAAAAGAATGAAGAGTAATCAAATCTAATGAATCAAAATGAGTGTAAGTCTTGTTCAAAGAATTATCCTAACATTATCATTGTTGTTACATATATCATTGTTTACGCGTTTTTTTTCCTTTTAGAATGATTTTATGACATGGTGATAGAACTTTAATAAACTTTTAGAGCAAGTGATTTCATGACGATTATGTTGTAAGCAGAAGTTGGAACGTGAGAGCAGTATAGTGGGCTTACCAATGGGAGGTGGTCGACCAAAAGTTGAGATGGGAAGGAATATAAGAGAGAGCAAAAGAAAGAACGTAATAAGAACAATAGTAGCACCCTTCATCATAATGATAGCCAATTACTGAATATAGCTAATTAGCTACATACGCCTTCTGATCTATCTCTGTATTTATAGACTCAAATAATAACATTTATAACAAGATTGAAGGGTCATTGAAGTAGATATGATATGTCTTGCAATCTTATCTTTGCATATTAGTAGCTACATGCGTCCTTCTCCATTTTCATAACCCCGCCGCATACCAACTTAATTACTTTCATGGTCAAGTCGTCGTAACAATTTAATTTATTAACCATATATATTTATTATTTCAAATAAACATTTGCTAAGTAATTTCTGCGTGTGATGATCAGTGCCAGAAGGCAGAAATACAACCACTATCATGCATAAAAACTGTAGACTAAACCAAATCCTACTCCATCCTTATTCAACCCACATGCAATAAAGTATTACATTTTCTCCTTCTCGTGTTGTTTAATTTTCAATTGAGCAATTTCCATTTGAAATGTATGTGGGCATCTTAATATAAAACAGGTCAATTCGTAATTAAATGATGTAGAATGGTCAAATAATAATTGACGACCTTATATACTGTAGGAAACAATTTGTCTCCTTTGATGTTGGAATAAAAATACACAGTTAATTGTTAATCAATGGTTGAAATTGTCGTCACATACAGATCTTAGTAGCAGAGGCAGGCAAATCTCTCACCGGACAGTGCCAACAAAAAGCAACGTAAGAAGTAAGAACTAAGGATTTGGACCATTCAAATTTCAAGGTGATAAAATGGATTGACAAAATACCAAAATACCCTTGACCCAAAATAAATTGGATGGTGGAGAATTAGTAACTGTTGTAAAAGAAAAAGTGTACGTAACCAATAAATTTTTTAACCAACAAATCATCAAATAAAAAATATAACATCTGAAACTATTGTTTATAGAACATCCACAATGGAAAGCTATAGAACATCCGAAACCTAAAGCAACCTTAGCCAATTTTATATTTTTTTAAAAACAGAATATCTGAAACTTAAAAACAGAACATGAAGAAATAAAACATTCAATTTAAGTTGTTGACTGATGTTGGCTAAATTTTTATTGGTTAGCTAGCATAATTGATTAAACTTTCCAAAAAAAAAAAAAAACCTAGCATGATTGATTGTAAAATAGGTATTAATCGTTTTCAGATATTAATCTATTCTTCAAAGTCCAAATAATATACAAAGGTACAAATATCGATCTATACTCATTTTCTAATCGGCAAAGGTCTTTTTGATCGAGGGAAACATTTTTCACGGTACAAACTAAGCTGATGAGGTGACTATATCACACATACACACAATTGAAAGAAGAAAAGAAATTCCAATCAACGACAATTTATAGTAAACAGAGACACACAAATAAGACTAACACTGTCTGTGAGCGTCAACGTTAACTAACTTACCAAAGTTGCAACTTCAAATGTAACCACTTATCCTTCCTATTGCTAATGAAAAAAAAAAAAAAAACTGAAATACAATAATGTGGTGTCATAAAAGAACTGTATGGATTAAACCAAGCACTAATGCAAATGAAATTGGTCATTCAGTGTTAGACCCTTATTCAACCCGTAAGAACTATTTCCAGTTCTCTGTACTTACTGTGACCAAAATGGCTACTTTGATCGTTCATATGAAAACACTTTCTCTTTCAACATTATACATGTGAAAATGGCTACTTGGGCCTTCATATCAAGTCTCACTTGTATAAGGTATTCCTATGAAATTTCCAAGTAATATTATTGTCTTTGGATCTTCCAGTTTTCCACAGATCTACCTGAACCACCATCTTTGGACTGCAGAGATTGGAGCATCCAGGAATGGTGCATAGCGGTGGATGATTGGAATAAACGTCCTCCCAATAACAGCCCATACATTCCGATGATAAGAAGCGGTAACAGGAGCTTGATACATGAGCTTCAAAAGCTACACAAAGCAAAAAAGGAAAATAAAAGCCATTACTTCTTATTTATTTGATTGTGTTGCATGCGGGGTTATAAGGAATACTTGCTAGCAAAAGTTGGAGGAGTTTATTACTAGCTTGCAAAAGTTACATCTTTCTAGTCAATTAATCATTCTTTTTGTGTTTCATAAATTGAAAACATTAGCATATTGCAATATAAACACCTATGCAAAAGAAGTATTTTGATTCTGTGTGAAAAATGTATTCCATTATCCACCTTATTTTTGGGAGCTAATCGATACATGAACTAAGAGGACAGTAATTAATATCATTACTTAAACAAAAATCCAGTAAGTGAGAACACTTAAACAGAAATAAGACAAACCTGCCAGTACATAAATGTTTGTATTATATTGCGCTGCCACCTGCATGTGTTGTTCAAAACAAGGGTTAAAAACAAAAGCAAAGTAGTCTTCAAAAGATAATGAACATTTAGCAGAGGAGAATTAGGAAAAATAATTAAGGAAAAGCTTAGAAAACTAACGAGAACAGAGAGACGATCAGCAGGAATCCCAGACCAATCTCAGCATGTGATGCGAGTATGTTGAGGGTAGTATTGTTTGATTCCACCCAAACACATGGCTCTTCCAAGTATTTCCTATTCAAATGAAAAAGCAAGAAAACAAGATATCAAAATTTTAAAATGAACAAGATCTTAACTTCATTTGAGATTTGCAATCAGATAAGAGTTCAAAATAGAAACGAAATAGAAGAAGCAAGCCTAGTGTATTTAAATGAGCAGTGGACTACAAAGTAGTCAACAATTCATTCAAATTCAGTAAGTATGCCAGGAAGCAGTGAGGCACTATTATCAGTTCAAGCTCCCAGATCACCTACACACATTACTTTGACTCTAAAGCCTAAGAGAAGTCACATCAAAGGCACCATGACTGAGTAAGTCGGAGATATTTGCCAGCCCCACTCTTCAGTATTAAGGGTTTGTTTGGATAACACTAATTGACTTTCTAAAATGTCATTTTAGTGCCTCTAGAGAAACTAAAATATCAAGCTTCTCAAAAAGCATATTTGAGCACTCATTCACTCAATATAAACACTTTCAACATAAGGAATTACATAAGCTATTTGGCGAAACAGACCCTAGGTTCAAGTTTACCACAATAATGCACATCTATTAGCAATATATTTTCTCCAACAATAGTAACATAACCTTTAAAACAGTTATTCACCTGTACAAGGTAGAGCGACTGAAATTGCGTCTGAGGAACTTTGCAACATGTTCTAATGCCCGACAAATGATAGGGATCAATGCAACTGCAACATATTTAGGAAAAAATTATAGAAATGCAGGTCAGAAAAGGAGCAAAAGTATTAATAAACACAGAATAATGGGAGGTAATTGATCAAGGAAACTCACGTTTGAGGCAAAGATGTGAAGTAACAAATGAAAGGCAGTAGATGAAGGTTATAAAATCTTTTGTTGCAATTATTGTCTGAAAGTAAATTTGCAATGCTTGCAAATTCCAAGCTGTTGGTTTCTGTAATAGAATAAGGAAATACATTAAAAACAAAAGCAGAGACCAAAATTCCACGATAACATGAACTCTGAATCAGAATAATCAACTCTAAAATGAAAACAACAAACTTACCCCATATAATGAGTACAAGGAAAACAGAGAAGAGCATGTGGTACCCAAAAAAGAAAGCCGATAAGCCCTATTAGAAAGATGTGCCGGCACCAGTGGAATGAATGAAAGGGCAGCCACAACAAAAACCTATACAGATGAGATTCAATAAAAGCATCAGCACATAAGTAACCTTTGTTAGTTTGCAATTTGAAAGCCTCACACAACAAATATCCTTAGTCCTGATGTTTCAAATGTAAGGGCTCAGCATGAAAATTTTGAACATTAGGAAAAACAAATGTATCCAGCAGTAGCATATGATTGACATGAACAGCTTCCTAAACCCTAACATACAAAGCCCTACTCTCTAGTTCAACTTGTAAGAAAATCAAAAACCAAATTTTCAGTCATCCTTCAATTAGGTTAACTATTAAGTCATAACTTCAGTCAATACTCAATAAGAAGAGAAAATTCACAATTTAATCAAATTAAAACCTAATCCTTTAGCTAAAACCTTATGAAGCATAAAGCATTTTTGCTACCGGAGTTAAGAGTTTACCCAAGCATTAACAGAAAACTGAACGGTTTGGCGATCCCAACGCAAAGGCGCTGCATTGGGACCTTGTGTCGCATATGTTCCTGAAGATCTATTAGCTGCAACATGCACACAAACATACACAAAAATCAATTAAAAATATTTTTTAAACAAGAAGGGGGAAAAAATAGAGAAAGAGAGAAACTGAACCTGTATTACTTCTTGAACGAAGGTTAGCGTTGGATGAAGTAGTGGAAGACGAGGTGGTAGAAGAAGAACGCGGCGGCAGGGATGAACTAGCGCTAGAAGACATTGGCTCTACGACGAGATCGGGATCCTGTGAGGCACGAAGCAGAGTTGAAAAGCCAGAATCTCAAGTCCATGTTTGGATTAGCTTACAAAATTAGAAGAAAGAATTTCCCTTACGATGTAGCGTTGGTAGAATTTGTGCTTGAAGTGGTTGATGACGTCAGGGCGGGAGGCCATGTTAGGAGGGATGAGGACGTTGGCCCAATAATCGGCCCACCGAGAATCGGCGTCGTAGTCGTATGAGGAGGCCGCCTCTTTCTTAGCTCTCTGAGCTTCGTCCCCCATTTTGCTATGCTCTGCTCTGCAACTAGCTGCTGCTGGTTTATGTGGCGGCGCCGAGTTGTGAGTGAAGCTGCGTAGAGCGTAGTGTCGTTTACTTCGTTGGGGATCTTCGATAGACTGATTCCTGTTTACCAAAACGAAGAATAAAAATTTGGTGATAGGATGAAAATAAAGGGTTTTTTTTGCTTATTACGTTGCTAATTGGATGCAAAGAATTTCGCAATTCATAATCGCATCCCATTCACCCTCTCATAAACCCTTTTGGATTTTTGGCATACCAGACTAAAGAAATAATATATTGATGATTTTTTTAATTTAAGAAATTCAAGGTAAAGTCCAACTTAACCTAAAAAAAATTTTGGAAAAAATAAAAATAAAAGCACCCTAACAAAAATAAAAAAATATTGATAATCAATAATTTGGTGAATAACACCACTCAATATTTTTTTTTTTGAAAATTCAATTTTAATATTTTAGATAACCAATTTTTATTATTTTTTCGATAATCAATTTTATTTTTCTAAATTACTGATCAGTACAATATTTATTGATATATATTAGCCAAAAATTTGTTGACTACCTCACACAATTTAACAAAAATATATACGTTAGTAATAACTGCATTATATTTTCTTTTTAGTTTTTACCTCACCTCAAGGAATTAGATAGAGATGAGATTGCAAACTTGAATTTGTAAATTAATGAGGTGATGTCTAACCGAGCTGTATATATGTTGATGATGCATTTAGGTGCTCAATCAATGAGGCAGCTTGACTACATTGCACAATGAACTTGCCGTGAGTTTCAAGTTTTAACTTTTAAGGTGGTTGTTTCTAGTTTCTTCCCATGATATAATCGAGAATTTTCGGTCAAATTAATGATAACTCAATGTTGGTAGACCTTACTCTCCCTCTCCCTATTTCACTCTCAAAATTAGCAAATCAAAGGTCCAATATGTGTTACAGATTAGATTTAGATTCATCATAAACTCATACATGGTATTATATCATTAATCATTGAAACTTATAAATAAATACAAGTAGTAATGTAACAAATGACCTAAATTACAAAAGAATAGAAGGCACCATAGCAAGCAAAATCATGTTGGCAAAAGAAACAAAAATAGGGTTAAAAAAAATTGATACTTATGACATTTACAAGTGTTACAACACCACAGGATCTAGCCACCAATCATCATCATCTCAAATATTCCTAGGTCCGGATCTATTCATGGTTGTTGAGTCATGTTGCTCTCTACTCATCCAGCTACTTTGAGACTCATTAAAGAAACTGGAACTGTAATCTTGGCTCCCAAAAGCCATCCTTCTAAACATTCTGATCTGTGCAGATTGTTGCCCAGAATCAAAGACCGAACTCTGCCCCGGTCTCATTCCATTGTTCAGATCAGTAAATTCGTCTAAGGAATCTAAAGCTCTTACCACCTGGGAAGTGTTGTGCGAAATACATGCGTGATTAGTATCTTCGAAGTTGAGAAAAAGGAACATTTCAAGAACAAGAGAACAAACTACCTGACTCATCCGTGGCCTCTTTATTGCCGAGTGACGAACACAGGCTGCAGCAGCCTCAATCATCCGGAACATTTCATTTCTGTTGTAGTTCTTTTCCAGTCTTGGATCCACCAAAATATCAAGGTCCTCGTTGTCAAGTGCTTCGATCAACAGAGGCCGAGCCTGGAAAGAAATTTGCCTAGTAACTAAGTAAAGACTCGGAATCTAATGTTTCTAAATGCATGCTATAAATTTCAATAGCTATAATGATAAGCAAAACCATGCTAGTTATAACATAGGAATTACCCATTCAACCAGGCTCTCGTCACCAATCGGCTGAGAGACATCGACAGGCTTTCGACCGGTAATTAGCTCCAAAAGCACCACACCGAAGGAATATACATCAGACTTTTCAGTCAATTTTCCACTCGTTGCATACTCTGGTGCCATGTACCTGCAATTTCACAAGCAGAAAAAGGCCTCAACAACAAGGCATGAAAGATCACTAATCAAGCTACACATAAACACATGTTACCTACCCAAAGGTTCCCATCACGCGGGTAGTAACATGTGTATTTGAATCCAGTGCCAATTTTGCAAGCCCAAAGTCTGAAACCTGTTAGCCAAATCATCCCAAAAAGAGTTAGATTATTTAAAACAAAACAAAACACCGATATATAAATTTGGAGGAGCGAATGTGATCGAAGCTGGCAATGAAGCATGAAAACTTGCTTATTCCCTGCCCAATAATGTTTCAAGAGTTCAAAAGCGGCTTACTTGAGCTTCAAAGTTATTGTCAAGCAGGATGTTTGATGACTTAATATCACGATGAATAATGCGTGGATGGCCTGATAAATTAATTAAAAACGAAGTAAGAAACAGAGATGAAGAAGATACAGAAATATTCTGCTGGAAAAAAAAATGATCAACAATTAAAACACAAGTGGTTCTAAATTTAAAATTAACAAGAATACAATCTTGTCCTTCAAAATTTTCAACGTAATTAGTCATAAGAAAAATATTTGTATTTTATAAGAATGTTTCCAAGTCTAAAAGACATCAACAATTCTATTTACACATCAAAATCAGCCACTAAAATCAGCTACCACGTATAATACACATTGAAATACAAAATACATGTGTAGTTTAACTCATTTTTAGTGTGTATTTTGTATGTCAATGTGTATTATACACTGGTAGCTGATTTTGGTGTACACCTAGCATAACCCAAAAGACACCCTTAGTACAAAGAAAATCCTGTTACTGTGGATAGTGACAAAATACAGAAAATTAGTAAAAACAACTTAGAAACTTACAGTCTTCATGTAGGTATGCTATTCCTCGAGCAGCCCCGGCACCAACCTTGACTCTGGTAGGCCAATCCAAAACTGGTCTGTTCTCACCTGTAAAAGTTTTAAATTTACTGATTAAGCTAAAGATCAAAATTTACATAAATATTAACATATATACTAATGAAAACATACAAGGAACAATTTTGTGTATCTACTTGCAAGATGCACAATCATTAAATACATAATGCATAATTTTTTTTTTTTCAAGAGTACTTGTTCACCCACAAAATATTTAAATAAATAATAAGAAGAGCGGAATATGATTAGTTTTGATGCTAAATATTTGACTTCATATATCACATTTTCGCATGGTTCAACTGAATTGGATATAAAATATATCTTTTTAAGTTGTAAATTTGTAATATGTTGTTAATAACTACTACATTTTCTTATTTATTTGAATTACTGAATCACAGAGATATCTTGCTTACTTACCGTGAAGATGGTAATGAAGTGTGTCATTAGCAACATAGTCATAGACAAGCAATCTTTGATGCTCAGATATACAATAGCCCACCAGGGAAACAAGATGGCGATGATGTACACGGCTAATAGTCTCAACTTCTGCTCTAAATTCACGTTCCCCTTGCGAACCACCAATTTTAAGCTGTTTTACAGCCACTACTCTTCCATCAAAGAGAATACCTTTGTAGACAGCACCAAATCCACCTTCTCCCAATAGATTTTTCGGAGAAAAACCATCTGTAGCTTGGATAAGTTCTTCGTATGTGAACCATGATCTTGAACCACTTACACCACCTGGCTCTGATGGTGAATACACAAAATCACTACCAGAACCACTACCTAAGTAGTTGGCTGGTGATTGTGGCCTCAAGAATAAAGTACCTAGCACAGAATAGAGAATACGAATGTTTCTTAAAAAATTGTGTAGGTATATATTATAGCAAAATTTTGCACATTTCAATTATTAAGTACTTTATAAAGCTGCCTACAAACACATGCCATTCACAGAGTACCACTTCAAACATAATATATACAACAAAAATTCAAACCTTTTGGGAACAAAGTAAAGTCTAGAAAGAACTAATTATTACGCTTAAAATCATTGTAATCATCTGAAGTAGTCACATATTTGTGTGCTCATGGACTCTGTTAAGAGCACAAAACATACACACTAAAAATTATATACATTCTAGGAAAATTTTACACATTTCAATTATTTACTAGTTCATAAAGCTGCCTACAAAGTACAAACACATTTGTAATCAGCTGAATTTATCAAATATTTCCACACACCTAGTTATGAAGGACACTACTAAGAGCACAAACACATGAATTTTGTCACATATTTGTACACATGAAGGACACTGCTAAGAGCATATGTAATAATCAAAGTTGACAACAAACATGTAATAACCAACATGAGCTTACATAGTTAATGGATGTAAGTGCAAAATGTAATACCTGAATTGTGAGATGAGGGAAATGGCGAAGGCAAAGTATAACCACCTTTTGGTCCCGTTCCCTTCTTCTTTTTCCTTGAAAACCACACAGCCATAACAAGAAGGCTGAGAACAAAAAATCCAGCTATAATGCCAATAGCCACAGCTCCTCCAGTACCTAACCCTTTTGAGTGTGAAGATGGGGTATTCGAGGTTACACTATTGGTTCCATCATTAGTTGGTTTAGCAGTGGGTTTCTCAGTTGGAAAAGAGGGTAAGGACTCAGCTGGAGCCCCAGTTGCTGTTCTATTATCAGGGGTACGAGGCGAAGATGATGGAGAAGATGCCGAAGGCACTGTAGGAGGAGTTGATGGCAATGTGGATGGAGCGGGGACATCTTTGGAAGGAGGCGCAGGAGGAGTAGATGGCAATGTTGATGGAGGGGGAGCATCAGTGGAAGGAGTAGGTTTAGAAACAGATGGAGGGGATGCATGTTGTGAAGGGGGCGAAGGAGGCAAAGGGGAACTTTCTGGTGGCTTTCCCTTCGGCGGAGAAGAGGCGGATGGTGTTGGCCTTGGCACATTGGCTGGAGGTGGAGGAGATGGTGAAACTGGTTGAGAAGGAGGTGGGATTGATTTAGGAGGTGCTTGTGAGGATTGAGGAGGAGGGGAACTGGCTATGGGAGGCGGCGGGGATGAACTTGGAACTGAAGGCAAAGTCTTGGCAGGGGGAAGGGCAGCTGCTGGTGGTGGTGGTGAGGTTGCAACTGAAGGTGGAGGCGATGCTGGTTGTGAGGGTGGTGGAGAATCTGGTGGTGCAGGAGGGGATGGAGTTGGTGGAGGTGTAGTAGATGATGGTGGAGGTGAAAGGGATGGGGTAGGAGGTGTTGCAGGAACTGAAGGAGAAGGAGGTGAAGCTGAAGAAGGGGTAGAAGGAGATGAAGGAGCAGGTGTATCAGAGGTTTGATTTGGCTTAGATGGAGAAGATGGAGATGATGGTGGTGATGGTGATGGTGGTGATGGAGATGATGACGATGGTGGTGGTGGATTAGCAGAAGATTCTGGAGGAATTGCAGAAGGTGATGCATTTGGAGAAGGAGAGGTTGAAGCCATAGCTTCTATATGAATCTCCCCTCAACAACAACAACAACAAAAATGTGCTTGCTATATTGCTATGACACTCCCATCACTACTTCCAAAATTCAATAACACTCATAAATTTCAGATCAAGCATCAACCTGGGGTTTCAGATCATAATCAACTCTTCCGCCACCACAAAATGCTCAAAATTTCTTCCAAAACCTCAAATCTAACAACCACTAAGACCCAACTCCCGAAAACAAAAGCTTAGTTTAACAGCAAAAAGTCAATACCCCATAAACTACTTTTATCAAAGTTGGGAGCTTTTGCAAGCTACAGAGCCTGACAAATACTAAAGGTAAAGCGAAATTCACAATGGGAAAAGAGAAAGGTAGCTCAGAAATTAAAACAAAACCAAACCTTTTATTCAATTTGCAGCAGAAGACAAACAAATCAAGGAGCACCCAGCAGCATTATGACCCAGATTTATCACAAGCAATTTCCACAACCTGAGAACACAAATTCAAGTCCAAAATGCAGCACACCCAGATCTCCAAAACTAGCACAAGCCACAACCCATATACGAAAGACAAAAACTTTACCAAAATCTGAGTAAAGGGTATTTGGAGGACTAGTTTAAACGTATTGGAAGCTTCACAAGAGCTTTCAAAATTCAAAGGGGAAATAAAAAAGGAGAAAAGAAAAAGAAAAGGCTTAATTTGCGGAATATGGGAACAGTAAAAGACTCAGCACAGAGCAGAAAGAGTGTGTGTGGCATGAGATGTGCAAAGAAGAACGTGGAGACGACTTTGAGAAGAGATAGTCCCTCCCTTCACACAAGAACACAGTCTCTCTCTGCTTCCTCCACTCACTCACAAGCACATGCACTGGCTAATGACAAAGAAAAAGCTCCTGTCTTCTTCTGTAACAAAACAATAAAAAATAAAATAAAAAAACTATATGGAGAGCAAATTTAATCATTAACCATATGATTTTATTAGTCACCAGAAAAAGAAAACCATATGATTTTATTTTGTTTTTACTTTTTACCGTTTTTTTCCTTTTTGTGTTTAATTGTTATGTTCCACTGTACTTATAAACCAGTTTTCTGTTTTCCAGTGTAATTTGAGTATGTGCTTGGCTTTTATGGTTTTTTAGATGATGAATAATTAAACTAAATATGTTATTAAAATAATATATTCATAATTAATTGTAATTGTGAATATTATTTATTATTGGAGCATATATATATATATAGAGTAATACTAGGCAACCAATAAAAATTCAGCCAACGTCAGTCAATAATTTGAATTAGATGTTTTATTTCTTTAGGTTTTGGATGTTCTGTTTCTAGGTTTCGGATGTTCTGTTTCTAAAGTTAGTTGATAGCTATTTTAGGTTTCGGATGTTCTATAATCTTTATTATGGATGTTCTATTAATAGTGGTTATGGATGTTCTATTTTTTGTTGGCTAATTTGTTGGTTTGAAAATTATTGGTTACCTATATTTTTCCATACAACCATGCTAGGTAACCAATAAAAATTCAGCCAACAGCCAATAACTTAAATTGGATGTTTTATTTCTTTATGTTTCGGATGTTCTATTTTTTTAAAAATATAAAGTTGGCTGAGGTTGTTTTAGGTTAGCTTCCATTATGGATGTCCTATAAACAGTAGTTTTAGATGTTCTATTTTTTATTAGTTGATTTGTTGGTTAAAAAATTATTAGTTACCTATACTTTTCATTTTCCATATATATAATAAATTTGTGTGTATACACGTTCATCTGTCCATGTGTTTACATGCTAAATATAAAAATAATGAAATCTAGCATACAAAATTTGAGTTGAAATAAATGTATAAAAATATGTATACATAGGATTACCATTTTATATATATAATTGTGATTATTAATTTATTATTTAGAATGCAGTTTATAGTTATCGTGAGTTTTATCCTCTTTATTTATCTAGAGCTTAATTTTAATATAATGATAATATAAAATATTTTATACAGTACAATCATATCTATTTTTTTATGATTAATTATAGGATCAATAAAAAAAAAATTATGTTTAATAACGTGATATTTCGTAATTAGATATACATATAAAACACTAAATAGAAATTAAATTATTTTCTCAACTATCTGTATTTTGAAGTTACTTGTTTGAACCGTTGTAACTTGTCACTTACAATTTATTATTATTATTATTATTATTATTATTTGAGGAGTAGAATTTCTTATTTAAGAATGGTACACGATTCCTCTTATCTCTCTAAATTCCATGCCTCCATGGAATAACATTTTTTTTGTCATCCTCACTTATTGACATGTCATTTTAGGTATTAATAAAGATCATCTTTAGCAGAAAAGACTTGAGATTAATCCCTCACATGTATGTGATAAACTATGGTTTAAACTTTAAACTTTGATTGAAACTTTGAAAGAAATGGAATACTTTAAATAAAAGATATTTGTGTGTGAGAAAGTAAAGGAAATAGATTACTATTACTAATTCTTATTCTTAAAATAAATCAAGTATGGATCCGAGTAATGTTCGTACGTACCAAGATACCAACCTTCTTTTGGAATAAAAATTACGTGTTATAAATTAATTTAGATTAACCCAGTAATTTGGTCACCAAAAAAAAACCCAGTAATTAACTCACTGGTATATATTTAAATTAATGTTGAGAGTTTAAATAAATTACATTTTATATATACAATATTCTATTGTTAATAATAAATTTTAAAATAAAATTTAAATTATAACGAATTAAATGATTAATCATACACATGCCTGATTAAAATATATTATTTTAGTCCCTAAGAAATTTTAAATTACATACATTAGTCTTCAATAAAAATTAATTATTTTTTAGTCTCAACTTTTGTTTATAAGTTAGATTAGTCTCCAACTTTTTGTATTATAAGTTAAATAATTAATTCCAAAAACACATAAATCAGATTATGCTTTGAGGACTAATTTGATTTATAAAATAAAAAGTTAAAAATTAAAATGTATTTAATTTTAATTATGGACTAATATGTCTGATTTCGAATTTTTCGAGCGATAAGTATATACTCTAAAACATAACATTTTGGATTACATGCACTTCTTCAATGTTTTCATTTTGATTTAATTTTAATTTAGTTGGAAAAATGCAACACACACGTTGAGTACGCGTAAGTGAAGACAACTAAAATACAGTAAAAAATACTATTAACAATAAACAACAACAACAAAATATTCAGTTGCGTTGACCACAATAATAAAATAAAATAAAATTGTTGATAATAAAAAGCTTTAATTAAAATGATGATTTTATTATAAGGGGAGTAGTGTATGAAGAACGTGTATGCAATAAATATTATTGAACAGATCTATGGAATGGAATGCTGCACCGAGTAGCTGTTATTATGAACCACGCATGGTCGGCATTAAATACATAAATTCTTTTTTTATTGGTCAATATGAAATAAATAAATTCTACTGAAAATGATCAAGTAAAGTATGCCCATGTTAATTAAACTATTAAAGTTCTATTTATGTGATCAGTTGGACCAGTCAGATGGTTGATTGAATGATTGTCCATTTTCTAAACTTATACTACTCTATAATTTATTGAAAGGAGTAATGTTAGGGAATTCACATTAGGGAGTCCATGTTAGGGAGTTCATGAGTGTAATTAGAAAAATAATGAGTGATAAAAGAGAAAAGAGAAAAGAAGAAAAATGCCTATTGACCACCTATTGACTAACAAATTATGGGCTCCCTAAACTTTCTCTATTGAAAGAGCCAAAGAGTTATGCGAGTCAATACTAATTGAGTTAATAAATTTAAAAATCAGCTAATAATTAACTATTAAAAAAATATAAAACTAAAAAAAAAGTAAAAAATCCAAAATTTAAGTTCAAAGAATATTTAAAAGTGAAATAAAATAAAATTAACTTATAAGTATTGAATAATTAAGATTTAAAATATAAAAATTAAAATTTAGCATATAAATGACCGGTAAGCAACATGGGTGATGGTGGATGGATGAAATTGTAATATTAGAAGGAAGAAAACTAGAAAAGGAAAAATGAAATAGGATTAAAGGATAATTTCAAATAATAAATTCGGATAATATGAATGTATTTATGCATTTATTTATGTGTTTTTACATATAATAGGATTATGAGCCAAACATAAAAATAATAAAATCTAACATATAAATTTTGAGTACAAAAATAATGAAATTTAGTATAAAAAATTGAATTATAATAAAAAAAAATTATTTTTATTAGGATGAATGCATAAATGTATAGTTACTTAATTTAAAAAATAATAAGTGGATGATTGGGTTTGTTCATTTATTAAAGTTGATTTTTTCTTTTTGGTTGGTCCTTAGTTGGATTGATTTATTTTTTTAATTTTATACAATTAATTGTTTCTTAAAGGGGTAAAGGAGGGAGGGACTGGTGATAGTTTCTTCCTACCGTCACAAATAATCCAAAATGCATGAAGCTGTCCATTCGTATTGTTTATGATCATTGTCACAAACCATGTTGCTTTATCCTTCAATCCAAAGTTTAAGCAAGATTTGGTGACCTAAATAATATATATATATATATATATATATATATATATATTCCTCTATTTTTTCTTTTAACAATTGATAGCAGCTCCCTTGCTTCTCTCATTAAAAAGATGGCTTACTTGCACTACTCTTTTGTGATTTCAAATCCTACCAATATAATGACAACAAAAAAAAAAATCCTACCAATATAATACCATTTATTTTTATAGAGTAATGCTAGGAACCAATATTAGAAATCAATAAGGAGCCAATAAATATAATTACAAAAATATTGGATGGTAAAAGGAAAAAGAGAAAAAAAAAAATAATATTGATTCCTATTGTCTCCCTAATATTAATTTTCAGGACTTTTTTATTTTTATATTATTTTTTATGCCTTATTAAAATTAACTGTAAAGTTTGACTATAAAAAACAAGAAGATTTATAGTAACTTTCTGCATAATTATTGGATTATTGCTTTTTCAATAAAAAATAAAACTGCAAAAGTAGTAGTCACATAAAATGTTATAATTCACAATTAAAAGATCTTGTATAACTAACAAAAAGAATAAATAATAACAAGGTTTCTTCATCCAAAATATCTATCAAACATTGAATATGTATCATAGCACATAGACACAGCGTTGTTTTTTCTGAGAAGAACCTTCTTCTCCATAATAGATAGCTCAAAAGAGTTTAATAAACACTAATTATTATATTCTCCAATGCAATTTCATTGTAATAAACACCTTCTAATGCATACACAAACCCCTTCCGTACGTCCTTCCCAAACATCATTCGTCCTTGTCCACAGTCAACTCCACAACTTGGCAAAACCAACATTACAAAACAAGAGACAGTCCCAACCTGACTCCTAAAACTACCACTCCTCTCCATAACCAAACCCTAACAGAGACATTCCACAAACCCTAACCCTCAAAGATCAAAGACACCAGCTCTCGGAAACCCTCAATTCCCAAAAATCTTGAGACAAAGAAATACAAAAACTCATACACAATCACACACTTCATCTCAATCTACTTTGGTTTCTTCTGCTAGCTCGGTATGTATCTCTTCAATTTTTAATTTAATAAAAAATTTTAAAAAAAAAGTAAAAACCTTAAATTTTAAGAGCATCTATTGATTTTAATTTTTGTCCGGTTGTGTTATACGTATTGAACTACAGAGGTACGAGGAAACCTCTCGTTGCCGAAACTTCACCAGAGCTTCGCTGCCGATTAGTTTGGGGGCGTCGGAGGGTCACCTAATAGGGGATTTGACTTTAGACAAAAGTACACATGAATTATTATACCGTGGATAAAAGTATACATAAATTTTTTTAATAACCGAAATGTACACATGAATTTTTTAATGACTCAAATGTACACATGAAATATTCTAATAAAGGACAAAAGTGGACATGAATCTTTTAAATTCATGTATACTTTTGTCCAACGATAGATTATTTCATGTGCACATTTGGATCATTAAAAAATTTATATATACTTTCATCTACCGTGTAATAAATCATGTGTACATTTGTCCCTTTTCCTTGTAAGAGAAAGGAGTGAATCTGAAAAGTGAAACATTAGAGTTATGGCGGGGTTTAACATATACATATTATATATGCCGATTCGGGTTTTAGTATTAAGAACCAAAAACCAAATCAAACCGAGTTAAAAACTGCAAAATTTGATTTTTTTGGTTATCAATTTTTTTGATTATCAGATTCGGTTTGTCAATTTTGTTCGGATTAAAACGGTTTTGCTCACCCCTGCTCATAGCTTAGAACCTCTTACACTATACACATGCATTCCTCAAAATAAATATGCTAGTACCCTGATGCCTTTTGATTCTAACATTATCAATTTGGAGTCCCGAGAAATAAAGAAAGGTTTAAATTACTTACATTTTTAATGTTTTCGAAAAAATAATATTTATATTTAATTTTTTTTACCCTTCTAAGTATTAAGATAATTAACCTTATAAGTTAGAACTCTCCATCGTTACTTAATTGATAAACGTTACAACACTTACCATTCGACCTGAGCATAGAACAAAATATATTACATATACTCTCTCACTAAATCTTAGTCAATGAACCTAAATGTGTATATCGTGTCCCTATAATTCTAATTCTATTTTAGAAGCAGTGAATCACTTAAACCCTCCACATATTTTGAAAGGATTGAAATAAATTCGCTATAGGAATCTCTTTCACCACTAGACATTTTTACTAAATATTTTGATGTTTTTTCTTTAATAGAAAGAAAAAGTAAACAAACTAAACTTTCATTCAAACAAAGCAAGAATATCATCAAAGAAAACTCTGAAAGAGAAAGTGTTGATCCAATGTAAAAATTAGAATAATCCCTGTCATCAAACCTAAAAGTTAATATATTAATACCAAAATTAACAAGTCATAATTTTAAAGAGTTGTAACTAAGGAAATGACACAACTAGAAACATTACTAATCTAATCTACCATAGCTTAATCTTATCTTAGCATTGTACTCATTGTCAATTCTTAAGGCTCCCATGATCACAATTGCATTTCTTCTCTTCAACTCTGCTGTGAATCCACCATAACAGATTACTCAATGAGTTGCCACAATCAAACTGCTTCAAGCTTCTAATCTTCTTCAATGCAATTTGATTATCATAAATTCCTTCAAGTGCATACACAAACCCCTTCCACCAATCTCCAGCACCATACCTAGACTCTGTCCATTCCACAAGCTCCTTAACAAAATCAACATTGGAGAACAAACACTCAGAAATAGGCAACAATGGTAAAACATGAAGTGCAACCTTGATATCCTTCTCAGACCAACAATCCCGCATTTTCCTCCTTCTCATGTTAGCTGAAAGATGACCAACTAACTTGTTTTCTTTAGCAAATTCTTCTTCATACATATCATCACCCTCTTTCACATGCCACCACATCTTAGCAGCATGAATTTCTAATGATGCAAGAGTTGAACCAATGGCAGCAAGTTTGTCGTCACCATATATCAGGCCCATCAATGCCGCCGAATAGTAAGCATTTACTGCTTCACTGGTGCTGTCTTGATCCATTCCTTGTTCGGGGAAACGCACTCCACCCCAAGAATGCAATGTGTACAGATCAAAACACCTTAGACACGTATAATTCTTCGAATATAAATCATGTTCTCCTCCTAAGTTCATGAAATCTGCCATAATAGAATAGGCATGAGGCTTGTACTTCATACCCCATGATGGATCAATCTTTGCAAGCACTGCAATTCCATAAAGAAAGTATCCCAAATGATAATGGTGACAACCATAAGTATGAAAGTCAAAATCTTGACATGAACGTTTTTTATAACAATTCCACCCCATTTTGTATCATATAGAAATCCATTGTCATCAAAAGTCTCATCCAACCATGGTTGAATGGTTTCTTGCAAGAACTTCTTGATGGCTGGGATCACTTCAAGAAAACCAATCTCCTCAGCTATCAAAGCCAACCTTGCTACCCTTGCAATGAATTTCCCATAATAGTAAGCTGAATTTGTTATTATCTCAGAAGAACAAAGACCAGCAACATCTTTGGAAAGAACTGATTTGATTTCATCAAATGATTCTTCTTTAACACCTCTGATAGAATGCCAAGTTATAGGAACATGATCTGATTTCAGCCACCATGAATCTCCAACAACACCAACAAGGTCCCCATCAATGCTCCTATACTTAAAACCTTCAAGAACAGTAACATTACTCTCATTCTCATCCTTGGATAAAAGTTGAAGATGGAGAGGGTGTGCCAACATCAACAAATCACCAAACCCTCTCTTTTCCCATTTATATTCAACACAATATGGTTTAGTAAACAAAGCATCACCAGATACAGGATAACAAGTGTTGTATCTGTCAAGAATATCCTCATGTTCTGAATTTGGCAACAATGCTATCCTCACTACCAGAGGAACCCCATGATCATGAGAAGTAAATTTCTCTGAGAAAGCAATCATAGTGTCATAGCTGTTACTAACCTTGATTGGCAAAGAAGCATACAAAAGCCATGCTTGACCATTGTCAAGCCTGAGGGCATACTTGGTGAGTGAAGAATTTGAAGTAAAGGAAGAGAATTTGTGAACAGTGGTGATCGAAAATGGGGTTTGATAAGAGATAGAGAGAGCAACATAAGGGCATCCCCTAACAAGAAAGAAGCTAAGATTAGAATATGGAAAATCCAGAGTAAGGCTGAGACCAGTGAAGGAAGATATAACATGGTGGGATTGAGAACTTGTTAAGGAAGAAATAATGAGATCAGGGTTAAAGACTTGGTAAATGCAATTGCATTGAACAGAACGAGAAGGGTAGCAGAGAGAAAGAGAGGAAGATGAGGGTTTGATGAGGTAAGGGTGAATGTATTCAGGGTAGTCGCCATTGCAGAGAAGGAAGCTGTCAAAGAAAGAGTTGGTTGGTAATGGAGAAGAAAGAAGGTTTGAAGAGAAGAACATAGAAGGGTGATAACACTCACGTTCATAGATTGTTGTTGGGAACAAGAAAGGTTCATCCTTTGTGAAAGCCATTTTTGGATTTTGATGGGTATGGAGGTTTAAAGGTCTGGTTTTTATTTTAGAGGTGAGAATGTGAGACGAAGAGGGAAGACTGAGAGGTAATAGTATGCTAATTATTAATTAATCAGTTAATTAAATTATAATTAGGATTATTGAGATAATTAAGTTGCGTGGTTACGTCTTACGTGTATGATGGGGGAGCAGTAATAATGACTGATGAACATGAACACTGACGAGTTACTTCTTTTTCTTTTTTGACGGGACGTTACCAATTAGGTGCCTATGAAGAAGAGCTAGAATAGTGAAGAGATGATTCACTCGTGAGGCCTTTTCATGATGAAAGCATAATATATTCATGATGGATAGAATGATTATCAATCATATAAAAAATATAATAATTTATTAGAAATAAAAAATTAATTATAAAAATTGAATATGAATCACACATTTAAAATATTCTATCCGAATTCATTATGAACCCGGTGCATGATAGACATTTTCTTTACTCATAGGTATAAGATTGTTATCTAAAAAAATGTGTTATTTTTATTACAGAAAATTTTAGAAGTCAATATTAGGGAGATAATAGGTGGCCAATATTATTTTTTTTTCTTTTATTTCTCCTCCTTTATCACTCACTATTTCCTTAAAAATCATCCTAGGTAATCAATAAAAATTCAGCCAACATCAGACAATAATTTAAATTGGATGTTCTATTTCTTTATGGAGCAATGCTAGGTGTACACCAAAATCAGCCACCAATGTATAATACGCATTGAAATACTAAATACACACAAAAAATGAGTTAAACTATGCATGTATTTTGTATTTCAACGTGTATTATACACTGGTGGCTGATTTAGTGGCTAATTTTGGTGTGCAAATATAATTATTCTTCTTTATGTTTCAGAAAAATATAAAGTTGCTGAAGTTGCTTTAGATTTTGGATGTTCTATGTTCTATAAACAGTAGTTTCGGATGTTCTATTTTTTGTTAGTTGATTTGTTGGTTAAAAAATTATTGGTTACCTATACTTTTCCTTTTCTTAATTATATTCATTGGCTCCCTATGAACCCCCTAACATTGGTTCCTAGCATTACTCTTTTTATTTTTATTAATTTTTAAAAAGTAACTTTACACACATCTCTCTATTCTATTTACTATAAAACTTCTTCATTATAGGATTTTCCTACCAATTAATCTTTTTTTCCAAATGAAAAAATATAGGTAGTCAATATTTTTCTAACCAATAAAATAGAACATTCAAAATCTAAAACAACCAATAATCAACAAAAGAAATAGAACATCCAAAACTTAAAGAAATAAAACATCTAATATAAATTATTGACTGATATTGGCTGATTTTTAATTGATTACCGATGTTTTATAAACAATAGTTATGGATGCTTTATTTTTTGTTGCTTGATTTGTTGGTTAAAAAAATATTAGTTACCTATACTTTTTCATTTAAAGAAAAAGAAAAATATAGGTAACCAATATTTTCTTAACCAACAAATAAGCCAATAAAAAATTAGAACATCTGAAACTATTGTTTATAAAACGTTCACAATTGAAGCCATAAAACATTCAACACTAAAACAATTAATAATAGGTCAACTTTGGCATGGTTTGGTAATGTTGTGGCTCTCAAAAAGCGGCTGAGTTCTTTGTGCTCTCGAAAAGCTGCTGATGGAGAGTCACATGATGACCGTTTGGTAAAAATAACTCAAAATTGCTCTTAATAAGCAGAAGCCACACATATCGCGTTTGATAAATCTATTTAATAGTTGCTCTCAAAGTAATAAATTACTACAACGACCATTTTTATTAATATGTGATACATTAATATAAAATTAAATATAATTAATTGATGATACAATTGGTTTTAAGGTTAATTGGTCATTTTGCTTTTTGAGTAAACACCTCTCCCGATTTCTGAAGTTTTTCGTTTTGGACAAGGCACCCTTAACGAATTAAAACTCCCAGATCAGCCCCTAAATAATTAAAAATGAGACAAATCGACCCTTAAATGTGATAAATCAACCCCTAAAACCACATGAAAAGTGATGTGTTAAAGGTTGATTTGTCTCATTTTTTAATTGCTTAGGACCGCTCTAAAAGTTTCAATTCATTAAGAGGTGCCTTATCCAAAATGAAAAAACTCAGTGAGCGAGAAGGGTGTGAACTCTTACAACAGTGATTCATGAGTGGAACTTGAAAAATAATAAGAAACAAAAAACATAAAGAGAAGATTTGGGTAAATCCCAGTTACAGAAGTTTCATAATTTTGGTGTCAGAGAGGCAAGTGATTTTTATTGAGCTTGAAATATCCTGAACAAATTCTCAAGATTTTTATTGGGTTGTGTATCTTGTCAAAATTATTTTCTACACAAAACAAATTCTTACCTCAAGTTTTAGAAATGCTCAATAATTATAGTCTAATTTGAAAGAAAATCCTAACTCACTCCCTCTATGAACAGCACACAAAATCCAAATTTAAAAATTCAAAGTTATCCTGAAAAAAAGACAAAAAGGCATAATAGAAACATTCTTCCACAATTTGAACCTTAAAAAATCCAAGAGTTCCCCCAAAAATTACTAGCACAGATGATTAAGCTAATTAAAGGGTGCAATTCAAGAAATAATAACATAACATAAAGGAAAATGCCATTTCTCACATTCCTATTAAGTGTTCAATGTGTGAACAACAGCTACAACAACAGGACCAACATTTGCAACAATGACAGGACCAACATTGTTTTCATTACAAGAATCTTGATGATGATGTTGATCTCCATGGCCTCTTCTGCTGTGCACCCACCATAACAGATTGCTCAATGAAATCCCTTGATCAGCGAAACTTCCCAGGTTTCTGATCTTCTTCAATGCAGCTTTATCATCATAAATTCCTTCCATTGCATAAACCAACCCCTTCGATTTCTCTTCAACACAATCTCTCTTCAAACAAGGCATAGTCCACTTCACAACCTCCTTCACAAAATCAACATTAGAAAACAAGAACTCAGTAATAGGCAGCAATGGCAGAACATGAACACCAAGTCTTTTCTCCTTCAAATCCTTAGAAGCAAACCAAAGTCTACTTTCCCTCTTGTTAGACCAAAGAATCCCCATTAACCTATTCTCCTTTGTAAAAACATCAGATTTTTTATCATCTATCTTTAAATGGCACCACATTTGAGCAGCATGAATTTCCAATGCTGCAAGAGTTGAACCAACAGCAACAAGATTTGCATCGTCATAAACCAAACCCATCAAAGCTGCTGAATAATATGCATTCACAGCTTCACCATTACTCATTTGATCTCTTCCATCATTGCTATCCCATAGCCCTGAAGCCCAAGAGTGTAACTTGAACAGATCAAAACACCTTAAACGTGCACACTTAGATTTTGAATCTTTTCCTCCCAAGTTCATGAAATCTTCAACAAGTGAATATGCTTGAGGCCTATACTTTCGACCCCAATCCGGATCGATCTTCGCAAGAACTGCTATCGCATACACAAAGTATCCCAGATGAATATGATGATTGTTGTAAATGCCAAAACCAAATTCTGCAGCTGAATCATCAGCACCTAGTTTGGTAATAACACCACCCCATTGCTTTTCATACATAAATCCATTCCCTTTAAAAGTGCCATCTAACCATGGCTGAATGGTTTCTTTCAAGAATTTCTTAACAAGTGAGATCAAGTTAGGAAAACCAACCTCTTCAGCTATCAATGCAAACCTTGCTGCCCTTGCAATTGATTTGCCATAGAAGTAAGATGAAGTAGTGTCTATTTTTGAAGAACTGAGAGCACCAACATCTTTACAAAGAGCTTGTTTGATTTCATCATAAGAATCATGGTTGACACCTCTAGTAGAGTGCCATGTTACAGGAACATGTTCTGCTTCTAACAACCATGAATATCCAACAACACCAACAAGTTCCCCATCAATGCTCCTATACTTAAAATGTTTAAGAACATTCACATTACCCTTATCTTTAGACAGAAGTTGAAGATGAAGAGGGTGAGCTAACATCAACAGATTACCAAGCCCTTTCTTCTCCCATTTGTATTCAACACAATATGGTTTAGTGAACAATGCATCTCCAGAAATGGGGTAGCAAGAGCTGTACCAGTCAAGAACAGACTCACTTCTTGAGCTTGAATCTGGCTGTACTGCCACCCGAAGAATCACAGGAGCCCCATCAGAAGAAATGTTTGAGAATGTGATCTTGAAGTCATGGCTGAAACTAAACTTGATTGGTGAAGAAGTATAGACAAGCCATTTCTGACCATTGCCAAGATTAAGAGTATACTTAACTGGGGAACCATTTGAAGAAAAAGAAGAGATTTTGTGGATGGAGGTTATAGAAAGAGATGCATGTTGAGACATAGAAACAGTAACATAAGGGCTTCCCCTAACAAGGAAGAAAGTGAGATTGGATGATGAAAAATCAAGAGTGACACTGAGATCACTGAAGGAGGATATAACATGAGAACCTTTTGAAGAAGAGATAGTGAGATCAGGTTTGAAGACTTGGTGCATGGAATCAGAGGAGACAGAGAGAGAAGGGTAGCAGAGAGAAAGAGAGGAATCAGAGGGTTTGATGAGGTAAGGGTGGATGTATTCTTGTTTGTTACCATCTTTGAAGGTGAAGTTCTGGAAGAATGAGTTGGTAGGCAAAGGAGAAGAGAGAAGGTTTTTGGAGAATTTAGAAGGGTTAGGGAGGACTTTGGATTTTGTTAGTGGGAAGAGAAAAGGTTGTTCTTCATCTAAGTGTGTTGTGTTTGCCATTATCTGCATCTGCATGTAGTGATTTTGAGTGTTATTGATGGATATGTATGTGAAGTAGTTCTATATATAATGTGAGAATGTGAGATACTAGTTAAGATCACTTTTTCTCCCTTTCTCTTCCTCAACACGGAAGAGATAATGTAGACAGATTTTAATTTAATTACTATAATTACTCTTCAGTGAGCCTGTTGGATTTTCCTTGTACTAGTAGCCTAATACTGTAATAATCACATCTATGACTATGAAATTGTGTTTGGTGATATTTAAAAAAACCAAAAATGCTCTCTGTAACCAAATTAGGAACCAAAAATTAATCATATATATATATATATATAATTCTTTATTTTATTTTTAATGTATATTTTATATTTTAATTTGTATTCTTATGGTAAATTTTGATATAAACTTTAATTAAAAATTGTGTTGATATCTAAACTGCTTATCAAAACGCTTTCGGTAAGAAGATTCATTTTCTTTGTTAAAACATATAATATAAAAGTAAGATAAAACAATAAAACATAAAGGGTAAAAGTTAAATATCCCAACCTTCAAGAAAAATGGACAGTATTACCCTTTATTTGGTCTAACCCACGTGTGATTATTATGAAGGCGTGTGATGTGGCTGTCAACGGCGTCTAGCTGGCCGTAACGGAGTCACACTATACAAACAAAGCCCATAATTGACATTAGACAGCAAAACAAAGTCAATTCCTTTAGGGGAATGAAACCCTAATTTCAAAAGATTTATGTAAAAAAAGGATAACAACTTTGTTTTGTCGTCTAATGTTCATTACGAGCATCGTCTGTACAGCGTGGCTCCGTTGCGATCAATTAGGTGTCAATGACAACCACATCACGCACATTCATATATAATGGTCACATGCAGGGGCGGACGTGGGCGAGGGGCAGGGGTAGCCTTGGCCCCCCAGAATTTTGGGATAATTTATATAGTATATTAGATGTGTTCATATGAAACAAATAATTTAGGTGTCATAGTGGTTAGCAATGATATGTTTTTACACCAAGACATGGATTCGAATCTTGTAAGACTCAAAATGTGTGTTTTCCTCTAATTTCTTCTAGTTTTTTTATTTTCTTCAACACCTTTTTTTTTGGTGACTTCTTCAACACTTATATATTATATAAAAAGTAATTTAATTTTTATAACAATTTCTATTTATACTTAAATATAAAAGCTAAATTCTTTAAAAATCGATTTGCGTTCTATATTATGAAAATGACCTTTATAATAAAAAATTATTTATTAATATAAATATATTTTATTCATTAATTTATTTTGAATGTATATACTAAAAATATTTTAGTAATTGATTTATATCTTCAAACAAAAAAATCGGTTTCGCTATGCATACATTTTTTTTTAGTAAACACCAAGTTGACATCCGTATAAAATACGGTCATTGATGCGTTAACAACTGTTCACCTTTTGTGGTCCACCTATAATAATCGTATTTTTATATGGGTGTTTAGTGTCTATTAAAAAGGTGTGTGGATAACATTATTCCAGAATAATTGTTCTATATTATCTATGATTTGTTCTTTATAATAATATAAAAAGATATATATATATATATATATATATATATAATATTATAATATAAATTTATTATTTTTAGTATAATTTTTATTTTATTTTAATATAACACTTATTAGTAGAAATTTTATTAAAATTAATAAAAAAAACTACTTAATCTTAATTATTACATAATTTAACCCAGAAAATTTGATTATAGTATTATACAACAAAAAAAATTAATTATAAATTTTTTTTTCGGCCCCCCTTCCTATGAATTTCGGATCCGCCCCTGGTCACATGTTGATTAGACTAAACAAGGGATAATAGTGTCCACTTTTTTTAAAGGTTGAGGGTATGTACGTATTTTAACAAAATAAATGATATTTTTGTCCAACTTTAAAAAGGTCACATGTATATTTGTCTTTAACCACACATAAATTTGATTACAAAGTTTTGGAAGAATGGGGTTGTAGGCAAATGACAAGAGAGAAGGTTTTAGAGAAGTTTGAAAGGATTTTAGAGAAGATTTCTAGCAGTGGCGGAACCAGGAGTTTGACATGAGGGGACCGAATAAAAATAAAACGATCCCGCTATTCACACACCCTTTTTGCAGACACCAATATACGGGTGTAAATGTGGTGTCTGCAAAAAGGGTGTGTGGATAGCATTATTCAAAATAAAATATAATTTATTAAATAATTAGTTAGTTGAATTTTTTATCAAATACAAAAGTTAAAGTTAAAAATATATTATAAAAATTTTGATTTCAAAATATGTTTAATGACAATATTTTATAAAAATAAAATATCAATAATAAATATTAAAAATAAATTTTAAAAGAATCTAATTTATAATTTAGTTGGTCAATAAAATATTAAAAAATGCTCATTAAGTTAGATATAAAAGAATTAAAATTTAATTCATAACATGGTTTTTTTCCTTAAAAAAATAAACTAATCATTTTTTACTTTGATGTTTCTTAATCCTATCCTAAGAAGAATATATTTATAACTTCTAAAAAATAATTATAAAAACACTTAAATATAAAAAATGACAATAAAATTGTACTAAAAATAATAAATATGAATACAAATAAAAAATAATTAATTTTAGTAATGCTACATATATTATTATACACCTTAATTATACAGTAATACACATAGATTAATTCGATTAATTTCATTTGAATATATAAATAAATATTAGACTAATATTTTTTTATTTTACATATTGTATTAACAAATAATTAAATTAATATCTATTAATTTTTTTTAGAAAACCTTGGTGGGCAATGGCCACTGTAGGTCCTATGGTTCCGCAACTGGTTTCTAGGAAGCATTTGTTTGGACTTTGCCATTATCTTCTACCATTGCTGCTGCTACATGTAATGATTATTGATTGGTGATGATGTGAAGTGATTTTATTTGACAATGTGAGATAGTCATTATGTTCATATTTTCTTCGATTTTTTTTTAAATAAATAAAAAAAACACTAAATTTACCGTTTTAGGCACGTATGGGGAATATTTATCATAATAGGTGGCTCTACATATTTGAAATAGCATTTACACAATTTTCGGGCTATGCAGTCCCGGAATTGGTGCAAATTATATAAACTGAACCAATTCCGGGACTGCATAGTCCGAAAATGGTATAAATGCCAAAAAGAGTCACCAAATTCCAGAATCATTATAGTTATAAAAAAGTTAGGGGTGAAAAAAAAAAATAGAGTTGCAAATTTAAAAAAAAAAGAGTTGCGAATATGAAAACATTAGAAATGCAACAATAAATAAATTACGGTTGCGCAAAAAAAATTAGAGTAGTGATTTAAAAAATAAGAGACTCTAAAACAAAAAATTAGGGATGAAAAATGTTAGAGTTGCAAATAAAAAAAATTTAAAAATTGCAAAATTAAATGTAAATTATAATTCCAAATCTAAAGGAATCGTTTTGCATAATTATAAAGTTGAAAGGATAATTTGAGTACGTACTCAATTTCATAAACTATTTTGATACTTAACTCTCGATTTAACTAATAAAATCGTCTCTAAAATTTGTACACATGATAAAAATAATTCTAAATTTTTAATGATAAAAATGTTTATTAATTATTTAAAAACCTGACACATATTAAATATGATCAAAATATACAAAATGTTGAAGACAATTTTAATGATTAATTCTTAACTGTCAAATAATCGATAAATGAAAAAAAAAAAGCTACATATACAAGTGTATTTTTATTTTTGTGTTAAAATTATTTTTTATATGGCATCCATAACTAATTTTGTGTTATATAAATATATTTTTTATGTTATATTTTAATATTTTTATAT
>JASCZI010000003.1:440505-452522 GCA_036250425.1 Stylosanthes scabra
AAAAAAAATTAAAATAAGAAAATAAAATAAAGTAAAGTGGTAATGAATAAAAACAATGATTCTGGAATCTGGTGATCTTTTTTGGCATTTACACCATTTCCGGGCTATGCAGTCCCGGAATTGGTTCAGTTTATATAATTTGCACTAATTCGGGACTGCATAGCCCGGAAATGGTGTAAATGCTATTTCGGGTATGCAGAGCCCGAAAATAAAAAGGGTCACCTATTATAATAAATACCCCCATACGTGCCTAAAACGGTAAATTTAGTGTTTTTTTTATTTATTTAAAAAAAAATCCTTTTTTCTCCTCTTCAATAACATAGAAAAGTTAGAATAATTTTAAGTTTTTAACTTAATTACTTTAATTAATTAATCTGAGTGAGACTCTTGGTTTTTCAATGTACTAGTAGTAGACTAAAAAGTTAGAAATAGCCCTTGTCAGTTGTCACCAACAGAATAGTAAAAAAGAATTTCACCCAAAAATAAATATGTTAATATCAATGCTAAATCCAAAATAAACAAGCCAAAAAGATTAAAGAGTGGTAGGACACATTACTAGCTGAAATATAAAGTAGAAACAATAATAATTTGGTCTATCGTAGCTTAATCTTATCTCGACATTAAACTCATAGTCAATTCTTATGGCGGCTCCCATGATCACAACAGCATTTCTCCTGGTTATCTCTGCTGTGAGACCACCATAACAGATTGCTCAAGGAGTTACCGCAATCAAAATGCTTAACCATAAAGCTTCTTATCTTCTTCAATGCAATTTTATTGTCATACATTCCTTCAAGTGCATAGGCTAACTCTGCAGAACCATATCTATGACTAGAATTTATCCATTCCACAAGCTCCTTAACAAAATCAACATTGGAGAACAAACACTCAGAAATAGGCAACAAGGGTAAAACATGGCGAACTAAAACATTACGCTCCTTCTCAAGACAATACTGCATTTCCGTATGTCTCGAGTTGACTGAAATAAAATCAAGTAACTTACTTGCTTTAACAAAATCTTCTTGATAAAGATTATCACCCTCTTTCACATGGAACCACATCTTAGCAGCATGAATTTCTAGTGATGAAAGAGTTGCTCCAATGGCAGCAAGATTGATGTCACCATACGCCAATCCCATCAAGGCTGCCGAATAATAAGCATTTACTGATTCACTGGTGCTGTCTTGAGCTATAAAACTATGCTCTCCTGACCAAGAATGCAATTTGTATAGATCAAAACAGCCGAGACGGGTGTAAGTCTTGGAGTTAATAATGAAATCTTTCATAAAAGAATAAGCATGAGGCTTATACTTCATACCCCAGGATGGATCAATCTTTGCAAGCACAGCAATTCCATAGAGGAAGTATCCAAATTCATAATGGTGAGTATAGAAAGTTTCAAAGCGGTTTTTTTCATATGCCACATATGAACGTGTTTTGTTAATGATTCCACCCAATTCTGCATCATATAGAAAGGAAGGGCAATCAAAATCCCCATCCAACAAAGGCTGAATGGTTTCATGCAAGAACTTCTTGATGGCTGGGATCACTTTAAGAAAACCAACCTCCTCAGCTATCAAGGCCAACCTTGCTGCCCTTGCAACGGATTTCGCATAATCATGGACTGACATTGTTACCTCAGAAGAACAAAGACCATTAACATCTTTAGAAAGAGCTGCTGTGATTTCATCAAAAGCATGTTTTTTGACACCTTTGATAGAGTGCCAAGTACAGGAACATGATCTGCTTTCAATGACCATGAATCACCAACAACACCACCAAGGTCCCCATCAATGCTTTTATACTTAAAATCTTGAAGAACAGCAACATTACCATCATCCTTGGATAGAAGTTGAAGATGGAGAGGGTGTGCTAACATTAACAAATCACCAAGCCCTCTCTTATCCCACTTATATTCAACACAATATGGCTTAGCAAGTGAAGCATCACCAGATACTGGGTAACAAGTGCTGTACTTGTCAAGAACATCCTCAAGTTCTGAACTTGAATCTGGCAACACTGCTATCCTTAATATCACATTAATCTCATCTCCATCATCAGCATCAGAAGTAATAATGTCATTGGTGTAACTAAACTTGATTGGTAAAGAAGAGTATATAAGCCATGTCTGATCATTGTCAAGCTTAAGTGTATACTTGGTGAGTGAGGAATTTGAAGTAAAGGAAGAGAATTTGTGAATGGAGGTAAAGGAAAACGGGGTGTGAGTGGAGACAGAGAGAGTAACATAAGGGCATCCCCTAACAAGAAAGAAAGTGAGGTTGGAAGCGGGAGAATCCAGAGTAACGCTGATATCAGTGAAGGAAGATATCACGTGATGGGATTGAGAAGTTGTTAAGGAAGAGATAGTGAGATGAGGGTTGAAGAGTTGGCCTATGAAATTCGGAGATTGGACAAAGCGAGAAGAGTAACAGATAGAAAGAGACGAAGGTGAGGGTTTGATGGAGTAGGGGTGAATGTAGGTTGGGAGGTCGTTAATGTCGAGGAGAAAGTTCTGGAAGAATGAGTTTAAAGGCAAAGGAGAAGAGCGAAGGTTTTGAGAGAAGAAATTTGAAGCGTGTTTAGAACGCTCTGTACGGATCCGTTTGAACTTTGGTAGTAGGTCGATAGAAGAAACAGGGATGTTTTCCATCTTTATCTTCTTCATTCTGCTGCTGCATGTAGTGATTATTGATCGGTGACAATGTGAGAATGTGAGATAGTCATATATATATATTCATGTGTTTTGGGTCTTCCTCTTCTTCAACAGAGAAAACTTAAACTCATTTTAACTTACTTATTAGTTATTACTGACTTAGTGTAATTAATTACTCTGAGTGAGACTCTTGGTTTTTCAATGTGCCAGTAATAGTAATCACACCTAGAAAGAAGTAACAGCAGTAGGGTCGGGTAAGGCATGACATTGTCATAATAAATCTTAGTGCATGATGAGATGGATAGTGGAATCAGTAGAGTGAACGGAATGCGTATGTTCTTTTAATTGATGTTTCAAATTTCATTCTCACCCTATGTGATTTACAAAAACTACTATATAAATGTAAATTAGTATAATTTCTTATATATATATATATATATATATATGAGAATTATTCTAATGCACTGTAAATGTAAATCTATTTTACATAGACGATCAATAAAAGTGAAATAATTTGCCATATCATAATTATCTTAAAATATTAATTTTTATAAAATAAAAAATACAAGGCTAACTCTTCATTTTCCTTAATTTTCTTAATCATGCTTTAATGAGCTTTTAGTTTCCTTCTTCTGTCTTCGTTTTCTTCTCCACCTCTCTTTCTCTTCACTCCTAACTTTCTTCTCTATCCCACTTTCTTTTCACTCATAAATAATCAAGATCCAAATTCAATTGAAGCTCTTGTCTAAGTCATTGGCATGTTCTTTTTGGTGTTCTCTTCTTCAATATGTATGTTATTAATATGGTTGCTACTCTTAATTTTATTTATGTAGTATTTAGTTTTTAATTTGTTTGTCTATTTTGATAAACTCTTTTGAATGTATTGAATTTTTTCAGGTTTAAAATTTCATCGTATATTTAACAATAATTTTTTCACTAGAGAGTACATGTACTCAAAAAAGAGTAAATATGGACCTAAATAAAAATAAATATAAAGCAATCTAGAAGATAATAAATTATTTTAACAACAATAATATTATACACAAAAAATTTCAGATTTTGTTTTTTCACCATGCTCAAATACTAACAAAATAAGTATGTAATAGACATTTGAAAAGAGAAAAATAAAAAAAAGATGGAAAGAAGAGAAAGAGGGATAAAGAAGAAGTGAAATGCAAAAATAAAGCATATAGAAGAAGGAAATTAAAAGCTCATGATTGAAAAAATCAAGAAAGATGGAGAGTCGACTTTTATTTTTTATTTTATAAAAATTAATATTTTAATATAATTATGATATGACAAATTACTTTATTTTTATTAGTTGTCTTGTGTAAAGTAAGTTTACACTGAGAGAGTGACAGTAGGAAGGGCAAAAATCCCCACATCCACGGATACCCGTTTTAATTACCCACGACGGGGAGGTTAACGGGGACCCGCGAAATCCCCACCGGGACGGGTACCCATCCCCACGAATAAACGGGGACGTGGATGGGGATAGAGGTACCCGCCCGATGGGTACCCGCGAAATCCCCGCGAATATTGTAATTACATATTTGTCCCTACATATATGGATAAAAATTAGATTTTATTCATATATTAGAAACGTAGTTTTATTTTATTTTATATGTTTAAGATTTTATATGTATGTGAGTATTAAATTTGGATTTTAATATGTTAAATTTTATTTTATTATACTAAAATTTAATATATTTGTGTTATTTTTAATTTTTTTTGTTAAAAATTAATATCCATGGATATCTGCGGATATCCGCCAAATCCGCAGGGATTTATAAATGAAGACGCGCGACAGATATGGGGCGGGAACGGGGGGCAATTTTATAAACGAGGATGGGGACGGGGGTAGTGGTACCCGCCCCCACGGATACCCATTGCCATCCCTAAGTGACAGTGCATTGGAATAATTCTCTCTCTATATATTTTTTATATATATTTTAATATGTATTCTATATTAATAATTAATTTTGATAATTAAGTTTAATATACACTCAATATAATCGGTAATTTGAAAAAATAGTATATATGCAAATTTTATTGGAATATAATTAACTTGAATAATTAGATTTGGGTGTATGGCTAGTGAGACACTGTATGTTATATATATTTTTATATTTTTAATGTTTTAGAAAAACATTTATAATTAATTTTTTTATCATTTAAAAAATTAGACATATAATTAGGCTTATGAGTTAAATCTTTATATCATAACTCATATATAAATACCAAAAAATATAAAACGACTAAGCTTTTATGCAGATATTATATTTTTGTTAATTTTATTGGATTTTTGACGTTCTTTTATTTTAGTACCATAATTTTTAATGGAATTTCTTGTTGATGAAACGTAATTTTCATTTCATAATATGATGAAATTGAACCATAAAAAGTTAAAATAAATATTAAAAACATTAAGTAATATCTATAACAATATATAATATGAATTGTAAGAAATTTTGGTATCAAGCTTTAGATTTTTCATTTTAACCCTACTTTGGTGTTTAATTGATATATATAACTGGTCACATCTCTGGTGGCACAAATATGGTAGATAGTAGTGGCATGTGATTGAAGGATGAATGTAACATGACACATGGGTATGAGAAAAGTTGTGGTCAATGGATCCCAACACCCATAATAAGGAGAACCTTGGATAAAGATAAGGGCACATAGGTAAATATCAGTAAGAGAAGAGGATCATTATCTAATGAGCCAAAGTGAATCAGTATTAACACTATGGGCTAATGGTGTAGGACTATAGGCATTGGTTCTGAATTTTAAAATAAAAAGAGGGTACATGCATTATCAATATGTTTATACTTTAATACCAAAAAAAATAAATAAAGTAACACCTAACAAATTTTGAATATGTTTTCTACGGAAAATAATTAATAAGAATTAGTAAATGTCTTGTTATATTAAAAATAAATTCATACTAAGATGTAATTTTGTGTCAAATTACAATAAAAAATGTCTTAAATAACTATTATTATTGAATATAGATTATTATCTAATATAAAATTATATAAATATGGTTACCCATAGATGTTTATTTAAAAGCTTACATACATAATTTAGTCTAAAAGAGTGATTTTTATAAAATAAAGATCTAACAAATTTATATTTGTTTCACTTAATCGCAAAACAAATAATAGAAACAAAAAATAAATAATATTGTTAATTTATAATATATTTAAACATATGAAGAAATTAATCTTATTGAAATATAACAATAAGTTGAGTGGTTTGAATTATTGTTATAATTTCTCATTTATGTTTTGAGAAGGAGGAAGTATGTATTAAATATCCATAATTTTTTTTGGTAAATTATATAACAACAATGTGTTGAGATTTTTCTCTTATTTCGAGAGACAAATTAGTTAAAAAAAAAGCTAGTAAAGAAAAATGAGATGCTATACTATAACATTAGCTTTCTCCAGAAGAATTATTTAAAAGATCTTTCGAGAAAAAATGTAATGGCTTGATTTGGTAATTTTGTGATGCTAAAAGAGCTGCGGAATTCACACAACTCATTAAGGTATAAAAAAAAAGTTGTTAGAAAGCGATTATATAATTGTTTAGTAAATCATCTTGAACTAAGCTTTCAGAGTCATATAAATAATATTTTGTATATTTATCTGATCACATATATATAAAAAATTAAATATAAAAATTTTTATTTGATCATCCAATAAAATTTATGTGTTTAAATAATTTTTAAAGTAGCGGGTTTGACAATTAATTATTTTTAGTGATGTGCCAATACATGATTAATTATATATGTAAAACTCTTTTATACTGGCATTGCATCACTTTTATATATATATATATATATATATATAAGTTTTTAATGCATTTATTTGAATTTATGAAAATAAAATATTTAAAACTTTCTATTAATAATAAGTTTATTATATACCCCTATAGTGTATATATATATATATATATATATATGAGGAGAGATAGTCTTACACTAATATAAATATTTTTAATTTATACGCATTAAATAATAATAGAATTTTTTAATCTTATGTTTTAATTTTAAGAGATACAATATTATCATAGATTAATTTTTATAATTTTTCTACCTTGTCTTTTTTTGGGTCATGTACCCTTTGTCTTAATTTTAATTTAAATTGAATAATTATATAAAATTTGTATATGACCCAATCACAAATTACACTAGTTCTTTTTTTTTCTTGAAAAAACACACTAGTGGTCGATTTTTTGCAACTTCTCCAGGGTCCAATCTCCAATACTTTGTTTACGAAACCAAAAAAAAAGGAAAAGAAAAGCCTGCTTTGTTTGCCATATACACAATTACCACATTAACCCTACATTTTTCAATCAACTATCATCTATATATGCACGCTTCTCTAGGTAAGTCAAGTGTCCTATTGGCTAATCATTGCAAAGCCATTATAATTCATGGCAAAATGTGCTACCAGAGAGTGCACCTATATAATTACTCATTTAAAATAAATAAACAAAAGATTAAAAAGTAATTTTTGTGGGGTTATTTTAAATTTTAATTATGAAGCAGTTTCTATGTACCTTATTTGTACAGTAAATCGTGGAGCACATCGATTTTTCTTATTTTTTCAAAAAGCTTCTTTCCACATTATTTTCTTCCAGCCTCAACAAAATACAAATGCACAAAACACTCCCCTATCATTCCCAACATATAAATCAACTATCATAACTAATCATTTTCTTCCATAACCTAACAGTCGCATTAAAAAATCTCCAAATTTCTCAACAAAAAGATGTCACATAACCTAATGGCTCACTTGAATCTGATCCATAAGTGAAGACAAATTTATTTTTAATAACGTTTTCAAATAAAATTGTGGTTTGATTCTTTAAAAGCGAATTTTCTGACGTAGAACCACATTTGCACCATACATGTGTAGAACATTGCTGGCGCCTCCAAATGATGACACGTGTGGAGAGAGGGAGACAAGCGCTGAACCATTGTACTATGTGATGCTGTGGCTGCAGAACAATTTGGGCCCATGTTGTAGAGAATCTCACATGACCCTTGTTTCGATGATGGTTAATTAATGCTTAGTTGCATTAGTTAACACACGAAGAGGATTAGGAGAACGGGCTTACATGAATTGGGCCAACGAATTTTGTCTGCAACGGATTCCAATATGAATGGGCCGTGCAAAGAACCAAGTGTTTGGTGGCTATGGAGCTGCCGTCAGGAGTTATTTGGACATGTTGAATTGATTAAATATCTCAACAATTTTTCGAGACAAAAGAGAAATCAAATTGAGGAATGACTTCCATGACAACAACTTAGAAAATGGAAGGCTGTGATTAAAATGCTAGTGATACCATGATTATTATTTATTTATATATAGTAGAATTCATCAATGACGTATTCTGTGTGAATAATATTAATAATAATAATTAGAAAATTTTTATTATGAAGACATTTAAATATCTTTTAATAAGCATAATTATCATATTTAAAAAATTATTTTTCTCATAATAATAGTATTAATTACACATCTGTAAACCCCAGACCTTCGATTAACCAAGACCACGCGATTAACTGATAATCGCATTGGTTAAACGCTACAGCTACGATAGGAGCTTTAATCCAAATAATCATACAAACCTTGAAATCTGGGAATTTCGCTAAGATATTCGGACTCAGTGGATCTTCCCAAGTGGAAAGGAGTACTCAGCCAGTTTGGGCTGCGCCGAAACCTGAACCGTAAATTTAATTAACGGTACCGACTTAGCGTCGACGGTAATAAAATAAATAAAATTCGAGTACATGAAAATGACCACAAAATATTTAGGACACGAATACAAACATCTTCGTTAAAGATTTGGCCTGGAACGGACCAAATCAAGAAATTACGAAAATGCCACTCGTTAGTGGCTATATATATAAGAGTTAGCTTCATTAAACCAACTTATTTCCTTCCCTTTCATTGCCGAGAAGAGAGAGAGAGAGAGAATTGAGAGAATTCATTCAAGAATTGGTTTTGAATCAATTCTTTCACTATTCATCGCCGCCTTCCGGACGCGATAACTTTTGATCCGGAACTCCGATTGACGCACGGTTTGCGGCTACGCGAAGCTCTCGTCATTCTCTTCGAATCCATCACACATGCATCAAGTGGGTAAGCCATTCCACAACTCGTTTTTCAATTCCAAGTTTCTGCTCGAAAATGGCTTAACCATCTTGCATGTTTTCGAGTTGTATGATCTAGGTGATGATCTAGCGTGCTCTAGAGCGTGATAATCGAAGCCCATGAGCTGAGATATTCCTGGTGAGACGTGATAATCGAGTCGACTCGCACATGCTGTGAATCGATTTGAATTTGTCCATAGACCAAAGCCTACCAACTCAAATCGATTTGCTACGATTCCAAGTTGAGTCTATTACAGGAGACTTTTCGAGAAAACGTTTTTACTCATTTCGAGTCGATTCAAAGAATAAGCGAATCGATTCGTATTTTTCCAGAGTGCAAATGATTTTGGAACCTGTTGCAGGGAATCAATTTGAAGGAAACTCGAGTCGATTATGTTTTTCGAAAGTCGTTTTGGAAACAACCTGCGAGTCGACTCTGGTGATCCCGGAATCAATTCGCTAGCGTCCAGATTTTAGACTTAACGTTCAATTTCCCCTCAGAATCAATTCTTCCTCTTCAGAATCGATTCCAATGTCTTATAACTTGATTTTAAGGAAGTTTCCACGAGGTATTGGATGATTACATCTCATGTATAGTATTGCCTAAGCTTTTACATTAAATTTATACCATGAGCCTAGGTCTAGAGGGGCCGGTTAGGCTAACGACTCGGCTTACAGCAACAGCGGACCATCGGGGGTAGTAAGCGGGAAAGGGGGGCCAGAGAGCCTCACGCCTCGTCTTATTTTAGGTTTAGTATGATGATATTGATGGAACCCCCAATTTATGATATGATTATGATGATGGAATGAAAGATCGTAGACGATCGGGACCGAGTGAGGGTCCTCGGGGAAATACAACCGATGGTTATCCGGTGCTAGTACTGGATCAATCGGGATTGGCTATGATAACCGACCGGGTGAGCTCATCTTAGCTTATAGGAATAGACATTCATCATGTGCATTTGCTTGACATTGTTTGGGTGTGCCTTCTTGCATAATAATTGATAATTGTGTTGTAATGTTTGTTTGTGTAACTTGATTGTGCCTTGTGTGACTTGATTGCTTGGTTAGGTTAAAAGGACTAAAAGTAGGTGGTGAGTGGCAAGGACTAATAAATGGTAGAATCCTAGTGCTAGGTTTTAGGTAACTCTAAATTAACACGGCTAAAAGAAAGTGTATAAGATTGCCTTGTGCGATCCTGCTAGGATAAATACTGTAGGTTTGGCGCTTTATCCATACTGAGAATCCATGGGTTGGGGATTCTCATTCCGTATATATATCAGACTTTTCAGGTACAGGTTCAAGTTTGGAAAGTTGGCGAAGTATTCTTATTCTCCTACGTCATTAGCTCCTCCGAACGTCAGAGTCTTCCGCTGTGAAATGGAGAATTAGGGATGTCGATCTACGAAGTATAATAGGTCTTTATAACTTGTATCGAACCTAAGCTTCTCAGGTTCTGTTGATTCTTGAGTCGAACCACTTGTTTATGTATAATTATATATGTATTTTGTTGTAAGTAAACGCTGTATTGTGGTCTTGGCTCTATTTTGATTATGAATTACATCTTTTAACGACTTGTTACATTAGTTTTCAAATGGTTTTCGAAATTTATAATATTTACTAGTAGATGAGCGTCTGTATTACTTCAATATTGGTTAAACATGTCCGCGGCATTGATGCATGGGTATCTTTGTTTATTTTTAACTTCAATTTCTCTTGATTATTGTGATTATTCTTATGATTTATTGCTCTTAATTAATCAATCAAACAAACTTAATGTTCTTTTGAATTTTATTTATATTTTAGAGTATTTCACAAAGAATTTTTTAGGTATTAAAGACCACTTAAGAGAATTGAAGAAGAGGAGTTAAAAGAAGTTGAGAAGAATAAAAAAAAAGAGGATTTAAAGTTCCAAGAAGTTAAGGCCATGTTATACGTTATGCATACACGTATAATTTGGCAATTCTCACTCTTAAAATTGATCAAGTCCATAAAGCCATAAAAAATGCAAGATTATACGTGAGTTTTGAATATTATAGGCTGGGCAATTAATGTCATACATTGGGGATTAATTAAAGTTCCAGTAAGCTAATTTGAAGACAAGTTATACGTGTAACTTACAAGTTATACGTGAAAGTTTTTTCTTTTCATAAATCAAATGCCCAGTAAAGCACTAAAATGTTGAAGTTGTATGTGGCTTTAGCAACGTTGTACGTGAGCAGTGGGAATTATTTTCTTCAATTTGCAAAGCTCCAGTAAGCTCATAAATCTACACGTTATACGTCTCATTTCAACGTTATACGTGAGAAATTGAAGAGCCCACGTCATACGTGGAAATTTGATTTGATGAAGCAGAATTGGGCGGAGACTCCACGTTATACGTGGAGAATCACATGTACAACGTGGAGATCAAATCTTTAGCGTTCAACAAATCATGCAATCTCATCCAATCCAATATCTTTTTGGGCATCAATTACACTCATTAATCAAGGACATTGTTGGAAGATTCAAAAGAAGATTGATTGAAGATTAAGTGAAGAAGATAAAGATTTGTAAATATAAAAGATAAGATTAGGATTAGAATAAGATAAAATTAGTTCAGATTTAAATTTGATTTGATTTGTTAGTTAGTTTTAGATTAGTTTTAGGATATAAAAAGAGATTGATCTCAGCACAGAGATCTCATCATACACGTTCATCACATAGTTTCTTAGGTTTTAGATTTTATCATGAGTTGCTAAACTACTCCATTGTTAAGGGTGAGAAGCTCTGTTCACCCATCATGAGGTAATCACTTTGTACATTCGATTATTAATTCAATGAGATATTTTCAGTCATTTTCGATGCATTATTTAATTTTCTGTTCTTCATCCCAATAGTTTAGAATCACTGAGAGGTGTTTTATACTTGTCTAGGGCTAAATTAATTAGATTGAGAGATCTATTAGTTTATGCTAGCTGGAAATTAGATCACATAATCAATTAAGTCTAACTAGAGATAATCAAGTTAATTGTTATGCAACTAATAATTCTGTGGGTTAAAATTGGATTAGAACTAGTTTGGATAGAGTGACATTTAATCTGATCTATGATCACTTTTGAGATTCATAAGGATTAGAATTTGATTTAGATCTTCACCTATTTATTTGATTGATTGACTAAGAGATTAGCTTTTGATTAGGTAAATAGAAACTAA